>SJYV01050321.1:3510633-3590129 GCA_006410875.1 Neotragus pygmaeus
CTGGATGCCATGATCTTCATTTTCTGAATATTGAGCTTTAAGCCAACTTTTTCACTTTCCTCTTTCTCTTTCATCAAGAGGCTTTTTAGCTCCTCTTCACTTTCTGCCATAAGGGTGGTGTCATCTGTATATCTGAGGTGACTGATATTTCTCCTGGCAATCTTGATTCCTGCTTGTGCTTCTTCCAGTCTAGCGTTTCTCATGATGTACTCTGCATAGAAATTAAATAAGCAGGGTGACAATATACAGCCTTGACGTATTCCTTTTCGTATTTGGAACCAGTCTGTTGTTCCATGTCCAGTTCTAACTGTTGCTTCCTGGCCTGCATACAGATTTCTCAAGAGGCAGGTTAGGTGGTCTGGTCAGAGCTTTGAAAAGAATAGGCCAAATTTGCTCTTTAGTTAATCTTTAGATAGGCAATCAGCCAGTTAGAGATAAACTTCCTTTAGGACCGCTAGGCCACGGCCGTGGAAGTTTCTGGGGAAGGGCACTACAGGAAGAGGCACGTGGGAGCCTGCAGGGCAGGGAAGCTGTGGGCGAGGGCACAGGCAGAGCAGCTGAAGCCAATCAGGGTATCTGATTCCAGACAGGTGCATCTGAGCACCAGTCAGCTTCCCCGGGCACTGGCCACACCCGCTCCTCCGTGCCCTCAGGGGAGCATCCAAAATTGTCCCCATCAGCCTGGGCCCATGGAATGCCAGGTAGCTTGTAGGCAAACTAACTCATAAAATCCCTAGCCTTGCTACTTCATCCAGGCCTGGAGAGTTTGACCTTGTTCAGATTCAGATATGGTGGTCACAGAACCTAGTTTCCGAGTGTTGAAAAGAAAAGGTTTAGGATTCGAGTGCCCGGTGAGGCTGAGACCAGGACCGACTCCTGGTGCAGAGCAAGTTCCCAACAAAGCGATTCCTCCAAAGTTAAGCTTTGCTCTCAGTCTTAGTTCTTCTACCTTTCTTAAAAAATGCTTTTTTTTTTGAGTTAATTTTTTTTTTTTTAAGAAAAAAATTCCTGAAAGCCAAAGTGTATTTACCCAGATTGGTGCTTGACCTTGTTGATTCACTAGCTGAAATTAAGAACGTGCAGGGAGATTTTATTTCTCCTTTTTGAAAATTTGCCCCTGTCCTGTCTTGGTGTTCTTTACCAGTGTGCCACTAGCTCCCCGCTTTGTGTTAAGATCTCTTCCTACAGCCCTGAGCAGTACTGAATGGTGACCTTGAAAGAGTAGAAAGAGAAATAACTGCTCCATTAATATCTTTTCCCCATTTCCTTGGAACTGCATTAGCCTCTTTTCTGTGTTGTGCTGCTTGGCCTAGTTTGGTTTGAGATGTCTGAATTATTAAATGGTGCATGAGGTAATCGATGCAGGATGAGGAAGGCCCATGGCCTTTCACCCTGTGCAGGGAAGTTTCAGAAACACAGAATCAGAGGGAGGCCTCCTGTTTCTCTGCTGGGCTTCTCCCTTTGCACCTGGGGGAGAAGTGGATCAGTGGCCGTGCAGTTCAACCTCCAGGGAGCTCCTTCTCCAGGCTCAAGGCGATTTCCCTAGATTGGGGACTGGTTTGGATTTGGTGACTGTCAGGGGGAAATGCTTCCTGTGCCAGTGTCTCCTTTGTGTTTTCCCACTAACTCCCACAGGCCTGAGGACCTAAAGCTGCCGTAACAGTAGGAGGGGGAAGGAAGGGATCAAGCTGTGCCCATGTATGTCTCACTGATCTTTGGAGCAGAGATGGTGTCGCCTCTGAGCCCAAGTGTTCTTGTATGGGGAGAGCATCCTTTGAAAGAATTAGTCTTCAGCATTCTGTCAATTATGGTCTGCAAATCTGGCTGAGTAATTAAATGCCAGCTGACAGTAAATATCAAACTGCTTGGGAGCCGTGGCGAGATATAGACAAGTGGATCTGTGTGATTGCTTTGGTAATTTGCTTTTTAATCTTTAATACCAATTAAATGCAGGGGAGCTGAGCCTGAGCATCGCCCAGATGAGACAGTCCATCAGTGGATGGCGTGAGGGCTCCCGTGACTGCCCCAGGTTTTGGGAGAAGAGGATTCTGATAGGCAACGACTAGTGGGCCCTGCACCGTCAGCAGACACAGGAGCCCCTGCCCTCAGGGCACTGGCAGGGCTGCGCATCCTCAAAGGCTATGCCATTCCAGACTGCATCAGAAACAGATGTATTAAAACATATAGACCAAGATTTAAAAATGAACCTAAGGAGCATACTCATCACTTATATTAGGAACCTAAAATATGATGCAAATGAACTTATCTATGAAGCAGAAACAGACCCACAGACATTGGGAACAGGCTGGTGGTTGCCAAAGGGGAGGGGGTGGGGGAGGGTTGGATTGGGAGTTTGGGGTGAGCAGATGCAAGCTATCATATATAGAGAGGATAAACAACATGTTCCCACTGTATAGCACAGGGTACTATATTCAGTATCTTGTGATAAACATAGTGAAAAAGAAAAAAAATTGAGCCTAATAAACCTACTAAAAGAGGCAAAGAGACATAAAACAAGAACAGGAAAACAGAATGGACAAGGTAAAAATCTAGGTATAAAGTATATGAGTTGAATAATGATAGGCTATTTAGCAAAAAAGGATATAACTGAGGAATGAATTAGTGACTGGAAATACCAGATTTAGGAGATTTCTGAGGAAAAAAGGGCAAAGAATTGGAAAGCTAAGAAAGATGAGAAAAGGAAATAGAGTGAAAATCCCTAGGGGTCATCCAAAGCTGGCCTTGGAGAGAAGATCAAAGGGTAAAAGAAATAAAAGTGGAAAAAGAAACTCTCGGGAGAAGAGTTTAATAAAAAATTAAAAAGATCAAAAGAACTCATGTGGTGCCAAAGGGGAGAGGGAAAGGAAACCCCAAAGCTTGCCGATGACAAAGGGGGAAATGGTAACATTATAGCAGAGAAACCTGGAAGACGCCACCTTAGCCAAGTGATGTGTCAGCATTATTCACTCTAACCTGATGCTCTAGGAAGGTATGTAATCTGGGTGATGCTCTTCCCCAACTTCTGTAACCTCAGTCTAGTCATTACACAACAGCGGGCGAACCACACTGAGGATGTTCTGCAGAATGCCTCACTAGTTTTCTTCGGAAGTGTCAGGGTCGTGAAGAAGATGAGAGACGAAGGGACTATCAGGTGGAAGGAGACCAGGGATGCAGGGCTTGTGGGCCGGAACAAGAAATGAACATTAGTTGAAAAACTGGGGATACGTGAATAATGTCTATAGTTTATGTCAAAACACTGTATCATCAGCTAATTCATTAGTTAATTTTACTAGGTTTGTGAAGTGAAGTGAAGTGAAAGTCGCTCAGTCATATCTGACTCTTTGTGACCCCATGGACTGTATAGTCCATGGAATTCTCCAGGCCAGAATACTGGAGTGGGTAGCCTTTTCCTTCTCCAGGGGATCTTCCCAACCCAGAGAAAGAACCCAGGTCTTCCTCATTGCAGGCAGATTCTTTACCAGCTGAGGCACCAGGGAAGCCTACGAATACTGGAGTGGGTAGCCTATCCCTTCTCCAACAGATCTTTCTGACCCAGGAATCTAACCGGGGTCTCCTGCATTGCAGGCAGATTCTTTGCCTTCTGAGCCTCCAGGGAAGCCCTTACTTGGTTTATGGACAATGCTAAATTCAGGGGGAACCAGGTAAGGGAACAGAGAACGTTTTACTATCTTTCTAAGTTTTCTGAAGACCCAATATTTCTTCAAAATGAAGAGCTAAAAGACTACCAACTCATTTCTCCTGTTGAAATGTTTGATGACAAACTAATTTTTGTGTGAGAGTCCCAGTGGCCATCTTTATGATCTCAGACATCCTAGTAGGTGTAGAGTGGCGTCTCACTGTGGTTGTGATTGGCATTTTCCTGATGACGAATGCTTCCGAGTGTCTTTTCCTGTGCTTATTTGAAATCCACTCGATGAAGTGTCTGTTCAGATCTTCTGCCTTATTTTGGATTTTTTCCCTTATGCTTTGAGGATTTGTTATGTATTCTGGAAACAAACCAGAAATGTGATGTGCAAATACTTCAAATGTGCAAATGTGATGTGCAAATACCACTAAATTTCTGAAGGAAAGATAGAATGAAATTTGTGCTACCTTGGGTTTGGCAAAAAGTTTTTACATACAACACCAAAAACAATCCATAAAATAACAACTAATAATTTAGGCTCTGTTGAAATTAAATCTTTTTGATGTGTTTTTCTGGTCTTACCATGATTAAGGTAATTCTGGCTTCAAATAGGTTTGGAAGCATTTAGTTCTCTTCTGTCTTATGATAGAGGTTGTATATAAATTGGTATTATTTTTTTCCTTAAATGTTAGCTGGAATTTGCCAGTCAAACCATATGGTCCGGGAGTTTTCTTTCTTTCTCTCTCTTTTTTTTGGAGGGCTTTTAGCTACAAATTTAATTTCCTTAATAGACACAGGGCTATTCAGGTGATCTGTTTCTTCTTGAGTGGGTTTTGGTAGATATGTCTTTCAAAGAATAAGTCCATTTCATCTAAGATGTTAAATTTATTGGTATAAAGTCACTCCAAATAGTCTCTCATGATCATCATGCTGTAAAAGCAATAATGGTGGTCCCCTTTTCATTCCCAATATTAGTAGTTTGTGTCTTTTCTCTTTTTTTAATTGGTCAAACTAGAATTGTATTCATTTTATTGATTTTTTTCCCCCTAAAATCAAGCTTGGGGTTTTATTGTTTTTTTCCTGTTGTTTTTCCATTTTCAGTTTCATTGGTTTCTGCTCTTAACCATATTTTTTCTTTCCTTGCTTTTGGTCCAGTTTACTTTTCTTTGGATATAATCTTGGATTACTGATTTGAGATCTTTATTATTTTGTGATATAGGTGTTTAATGCTGTAAATTTCCATTTAAGCACTTCTTTAGCTGCATCCTGCCAATTATGATATCTATACTTTCTTATTCATGCAACTGAAAATATTAAAAGAATCTCCTTGAGACTTCCTCATCAATTAATAGGTCATTAGCAGTGTGTTGTTAATTTCCTTATATTTGGACCTTTTCCAACTATATTTCTGTTACTGACTTCTGGTTTAATTTCCTTATAGTCTGATACTATACTTTGTATAATTTCTATTCTTTTATTTTTTTAAAGCATCGTTTTATGTCTAAATAATACAGTGCCTTTTGGTGAATGTTTCATGTACATTTAAGAAGAATGTGAATAGTTTGTCAATTTGGTCAATTTTGGTTTATAATGTTGTTGAGGAATTTTGTACACTTACTGGTTTTCTGCTTTCTGGTTCTGTTAATCAATTAGAGAGTGATGAGAAAGCCCTGTGATTGTGGATCTGGTTATTTCTGTTTTGATTATGTAAGTTTTTACTTCATGTATTTTGAAGCCTTCCTGTTGGTTCCATGCATAGATAGAATTATTATTTCGACTCTGAGAACTGAACCCTTTATTGTTAAGTCCTGTCCCTACTTAAGGAAGTAAGTTCAGTCGCTCAGTCATGTCTGACTCTTTGCAACCCCATGAATCGCAGAACACCAGGCCTCCCTGTCCATTACCATCTCCCGGAGTTCACTCAGACTCACGTTCATCGAGTCCGTGATGCCATCCAGCCATCTCATCCTCTGTTGTCCCCTTTTCCTCCTGCCCCCAATGCCTCCCAGCATCAGGGTCTTTTCCAATGAGTCAACTCTTCGCGTGAGGTGGCCAAAGTACTGGAATTTCAGCTTTAGCATCATTCCTTCCAAAGAAATCCCAGGGCTGATCTCCTTCAGAATGGACTGGTTGGATCTCCTTGCAGTCCAAGGGACTCTCAAGAGTCTTCTCCAACACCACAGTTCAAAAGCATCAATTCTTCGGCGCTCAGCCTTCTTCACAGTCCAACTCTCACATCCATACATGACCACAGGAAAAACCATAGCCTTGACTAGACGGACCTTAGTCGGCAAAGTAATGTCTCTGCTTTTGAATATACTATCTAGGTTGGTCATAACTTTTCTTCCAAGGAGTAAGCGTCTTCTAATTTCATGGCTGCAGTCACCATCTGCAGTGATTTTGGAGCCCCCAAAAATAAAGTCTGACACTGTTTCCACTGTTTCCCCATCTATTTCCCATGAAGTGATGGGACCAGATGCCATGATCTTCGTTTTCTGAATGTTGAGCTTTAAGCCAACTTTTTCACTCTCCTCTTTCACTTTCATCAAGAGGCTTTTTAGTTCCTCTTCACTTTCTGCCATAAGGGTGGTGTCATCTGCATATCTGAGGTTATTGATATTTCTCCCGGCAATCTTGATTCCAGCTTGTGTTTCTTCCAGTCCAGCGTTTCTCATGATGTACTCTGCATAGAAGTTAAATAAGCAGGGTGACAATATACAGCCTTGACGTACTCCTTTTCCTATTTGGAACCAGTCTGTTGTTCCATGTCCAGTTCTAACTGTTGCTTCCTGACCTGCATACAGATTTCTCAAGAGGCAGGTCAGGTGGTCTGGGATTCCCATCTCTTTCAGAATTTTCCACAGTTTATTGTGATACACACAGTCAAAGGCTTTGGCATAGTCAATAAAGCAGAAATAGATATTTTTCTGGAACTCTCTTGCTTTTTCCATGATCCAGCAGATGTTGGCAATTTGATCTCTGGTTCCTCTGCCTTTTCTAAAACCAGCTTGAACATCAGGGAGTTCACGGTTCACGTATTGCTGAAGCCTGGCTTGAAGAATTTTGAGCATTACTTTACTAGCATGTGAGATGAGTGCAATTGTGCGGTAGTTTGAGAATTCTTTGGCATTGCCTTTCTTTGGAATTGGAATGATTACCCCTGATAATATTCATTTGTGGGTCCACTGTCATACTAAAGCAGCCACCCCAGCTTTCTTTTGGTCAGTGTTTGTGTGAAGTGCAGTAAAGAGTGAACGTGGCAGGCTGAGGCTACTGCCCTGGAAAGGCAAGATCAGCTCTTAGGTGGCACCTGGGAATTTGAATTTGGGAGGTGTTCCCGTCATTCCCTCACTAGTAAGGGAGCCTTGGACTGTTTGTACAAACTGTCATTTATGCCGCATACCTGCTTTCCTTGGGAGCCTGGGACTTTAGTCCACGTCGGGAAAAAACGCGCCCACAGAACCAGCCCTCAGGTAAAACTCTCAGTCCTGAGTCTCTATTGGGCATGTCTGGGCAGATTTGCATGTGTGTTGCTGCGCTTTCCTTGCAGGAGGAGGAGTAGTATTGTGCCCACAGGAGGGGACCAAGACCACACAGTGTGTGATACTGACTTCCGAGACCAGCCTTTTCTTCTCAGCGTGATGTTCTTTAGATCCACAGGAGGTGTTGAATGTGTTAATAGCCTGCTCCTCTTGGTCCCTAATACTGATGGATGCCCCACACACTCCAGAGCCCACCTTTGTCTCTTCCTTTCTGATGTGAGTGTGCATCCTCACTGCTGACTGCCCTAAACCTTAGCTGTAAGTACAACTATGCTGAGTCCCTGGCTCCCTCCAGCAAACCTCCAGACGTGGTGGTGGTTTGGGGGACCCGGAGCCCACATCCTATATTGTTTTTATCCTCTCTTGTTATTGCTTGCACATTGTTTTAGGTAAACTTTTTGTTTGGAGATAATTGTAGATTTACATGCAGTTTGTAAGAAATAATACAGATACAGATAATACAGTCTGTAAGAAGTAATCCCTGTCCCATGTCTTCTTTCCCAACTGTCTTCCATGATAGCATCTTTTAAATCTAGAGAGCAGTGTTGCAGCGAGAATACTGACATTGATGCAGGCAAGATACAGAGCAACTCTACCACTGCAAAACCTCTCCTAGCCGCACCCATATCCCCCTGGAACTACCTTCAACCACTGGTGACCACCAGCCTCTTCTCCATTTCTGTAGTATTTGTCATTTCAAAAACATTACACAGGTGGAATCATACAGCACAGAGATTGACTTCCAAGACTGGCCTTTTCTTCTCAGCGTGATGTTCTTTAGACCCACAGGAGGTATCCAGTGTGTTAACAGTCTGCTCCTTTTGGTCCCTGATACAGATGGATGCCCCACACTTTTTTCCCCTCACATGCTGAAGTACATGTGGGTTGCTTACATATTTGGACTATTGTGAAAAAATATTCATGCACAAGTATTGTGTAAACTTAAGCCCTTACTTCTCTGGGATAATTGCCCCGGAGAACAAATGCCAAGTCATATGCTAGTGACATGTCCAGTTTTTTTCTGGGAACTACCAAACTTTTCCAGAGAGGTTTTATTATTTTACATTTCCACTGGCAATGAATATATGAGTGACTCTGTTTCTCTATATCCTCACTAGCATGGAGTTGTTACTGTTTTTTTTTGTTCTGGCCGTTCTAGTAACTCATCGTGGTTTTAGTTTGGATTTGATAATTTATCTTTTCCTCACTTTTTTATTTTTATTTTTGGCTCAGTTTCTATTTGGATTGTTTTTTCACTGTTGAATTTTGAGAGTTCTTTATATATTCTAGATATGAATCCTTTTTCAAATATTTTCTCTCAACCTGTAGCTTATCTTTTCTCTCAGTAATAGGTCCTTTAACAGAGCACATTTGTGAGTTATTCAGGTGTGCCTTCTCTGGTCTCTTTCTGGGATTCCAACAACACAAGAGTTAGATATCTTATTACAGTTCCACAGGCCGCTGGGGCTCTGTTTACTGATTTTTCTCCCTCAGTCCGTTTTAACTCTGTTGCTCAGATTGCATGACTTCTTTTTTCTGCCTTCCAAATTCATTTATTCTTTCCTCTGCCTTTGTATTCTGCCCACTGAACTTACTGCCCTGGTTACTGTGTTGTTTTCAGCTCTAAATTTTCTATTTGCTTCTTTTTTTATATTTTCCTGTTCTTTCTGACACTTCCCTGCTTCCTTGCTGAAGCTTTCTGTTTTTCATTTGTTTCAATTTGACTGCATGTTGAAGCATTTTTCATTAGGGCTGATTTTTTTTTTCCCACATACAGTATAAACACTCAGTGCATATGGGCTTTGTCAGTCAGTCTTGTCTGACTCTTTTGCGGCCCTATGGATTATAGCCTGCCAGGCTCCTCTGTCCATGGGATTTCCCAGGCAAGAGTACTGGAGCGGATTGCCGTTTCCTCCTCCAGGGGATCTTCCCGACACAGGGATCAAACCTGCGTCTCTTGCATCTCCTGCATTGGCAGGTGGAGTCTTCATCGCTGAGCCACTGGGGAAGCCCATAGGCATTCAACACATTTATGCCATTTTTGCTTTAGACCATCAGTTATCTTTCAGAGTAAATGAAAATTAGAAAACTTTGATTCTATTTTACCTTCCTTTATTCCATATCCAGTGCTTTTCATTTCTTTGTGTAAATCCAAGTTTCTGACTCTTGTAACCTTATTGCCTGAAAAACAATCTTTAATAATAATATTGCCTATGGTATAAGTCTACTTGCAGAAAATTTTCTCAGTTTTTTTTCTCTATGATTGTCTTTACTTATCATTTATGTTTGGAAGATAATTCACTTGATATAGAATTCTGGTCTGTAAAATTTTATTTTGTTTAGCTGTTTGAAAGTGTGACCCCATTTTTTTTCTAGTGTTTGTGGTATTCGAAGTAAGGCATAATATAATCTTATCTTTGCTCTATCATATGTAATGTGTGTTTTTTTCTCTGGCCACTTTAAAGATTTTCTCTTCATCTTTTGTTTCAGCAGTTTGACTGTTCTGTGACTATGCTTTTATTTTGCTTGTTTATTTTCGTGTGTATCCTGCTTGTTGTTCTCTGAGCTTCCTTAAATCTGTGGCTTTGTTGTCTGTCATTAATCTTAGACAATTTTGGACAATTATTTCTTCAAATATTTCTTCTGTTCTCTCTTTCGTCTTCTGGCATCCCAGTTGCCTGTCTATTAGATTGTTTGATTTGGCCCCATCTTGTGTCTCTCTCTCTCTCTCTCTTTTTTTTTTTTGGTCTATATGCTTCAGTTTGAGTTTTTCAAGTTTTTTGATTCTTTCTTCAATTGTTTAGCATATTGATAAGCCAGTTCAAGACATTTTTCACCTGTTTACTACATTTTTCTTTTCTACCATTTCCATTTAGTCTTTCTTATAGTTTAATTTCTCTCTGGAATTACCCACCAGCTCTTGCATCTGGTTTATCTTTTCCATGAGCACTCTTCACATGTTAATTATACTACTTAAAATTCACCATTATATGGATTGATAGTGTCATATCTTAGTCTGGTTCTCCTGGTTACCTTTTCTCTTGGGAACATGTTGCCTTTTCTTGCCTTATTGTGCGCTTTATCACTTGTCTTGAGAGATACACGTCTCATATGTGACAGTAGCTCAGTTCAGTTCAGTTCAGTCGCTCAGTTGTGTCTGACTCTTTGCAACCCCGTGGACTGTAGCATGCCAGGCCTCCCTGTCCATCACCAACTCTCGGAGTTTACTCAGACTCATGTCTGCTGAGTCAGTGATTCCATCCAACCATCTCATCCTCTGTCATCCCCTTCTCCTCCCGCCTTCAATCTTTCCCAGCATCAGGGTGTTATCAAATGAGTCAGTTCTTCGCATCAAGTGGCCAAAGTATTGGAGTTTTAGCTTCAATATCAGTCCTTCCAATGAACACTCAGGACTGATCACCTTTAGGATGGACTGGTTGGATCTCCTTGCAATCCAAGGGACTCGCAAGAATTTATGAGGTAAATATGTTTTGTGTCTGAAAAAAGTATATTTCTTTCAGCTAAGACCTTAGCACAGGCATTTGAGTGAATCTACTTAGGTGCTGGGCTGGATCTGAGATTTTCTGTTGCTGTGGTTATGCTTAGTGAGTTAGTCTTTGTATTTCCCTGGTATTACACTGAGTTTAAGGTGGGGGCTAATTTGCCAGAAAACATTTTTCAATGTACACGTCATTCTCCAGCCTGAGGTCCTCAGCATGCCCTGTGCCTGAGAGAAGGTGTGTGTCTTGCAATTTACCTGTTACTCCATGCTTGTTGGCTCTGCCATAGGGGTAGGGATGTTCTCTGTTCTAAGTGTCTGTCTGGGAGGTACGCATCCTGGATCTTAGAGAGTTGGCCTTCTCTGTGCTGACCCCTCTCCCAGTGTGACTCCCTTCACCTGTGGGAGAGGACTGTCCCCGTTTCCTTCTCCCAGCTGTGGGAGAGGATTGTCCCCGTTTCCTTCTCCCAGCTGCAGTGGGTCTTCACTGGTGCTCCGGGTGAATGTCCCGGGTTGCCTTTCCCCTCACCTGTTAAGGCTTTTGTTTCAGGAGGGGATGGAGATAGGGGTACCAGTGGGTTTGCTCCTCCTGCAGTGTCTGCTCATCCTGTACTTCAGCACCGTGGGAGACTGCCAGGAATCTCCCAGTCTCACTTGTGAGCACCAAGTGGGAAGGATTNAAGAAGGAGAGGGAGAGAAGGAGACGGGGAGAGAGAAGGAGAGTGAGAGGAGAGAGAGAAGCAGAGGGAGAGAGAAGGAGAGGGAGAGAGAGACGGGAGAGAGAGAGAGAAGGAGAGGGAGAGAAGGAGAGGGGGAGAGAAGGAGAGAGAGAGAGAAGGAGAGACAAAGAGAAGGGGAGAGAGAAGGAGAGCGAGAGAGAGAAGAAGAGGGAGAGAGAAGGAGAGCGAGAGAGAGAAGGAGAGGGAGAGAGGAGAGAGGGAGAGAAAGAGAAAGAGAGAGAGGGAGAGAGAAGAAGAGAAAGAGAGGGAGAAGAGAGAGAACAGAGAGAAGGAGAGAGAGGAGGGAGAGGGAAGGGGAGATCCTCCCCTCACCTACTGCCCATCCTGACACTTGGTGGTGAAACAGCAAAAAGAGTTGACAAGGCCTGACATCCTGGGGTCCTCCGTTTTAGAACTTTCTCCGATTTGCACTAGGCCTGGGAGACAGTGAGATGGAGTGGCCTGCATGGACGTGGTTTGAAGTTACAGAGCATGGTGCTTCTCTTTTTGCCTGGCGTGGAGACACTGTCAGCTTCGGAATCAGAGGCAATTGGGCTCAAATGCCAGTTTTGCCACAACTCTTGCCTGACCTCTGAACTGGTCTGAGCCTCAGCTCGGTCGCCTGTGAACATCTTCCTCAGAGCGTTCCCCTGGGGATTACACAGGTTACCGCTTGTGCAGCGCCTGACATTGCCGCTGTCTGTCTGGAGTGCCCCCACTGTTCACAAGGAGTTGGTGGTCCTTGTCCTCCTTCCACCTGCAAAGAGTCCCTCGCCCCTTCTGCCTGATTTTATCTCTCATCTGTAACAATTTTTTGCATCAGCTGAGCCTGTCTGACCTCCCCCACTGACTTCCAAGAACCAGGGTGTTCAAGACCCAGTAAGAAAGATGTGGCCAGTCATTTGGTTAGAGACGTATACAGACGACACTGAAAGGGCTTCTGGGCGGTCGCCTTATGTCTTGACTTTTGGTTTTGTGTAAGTGATTTCCTTTTCTGATTCACACATCTGCCTTCGATGGCTGATTCCAACCAGGATCCGAAGTAAAAGCCTGAAAGTCTTGGGACTTTTAAAAGCCACTGAATGAGCCGTCAGAGTCCTGGTAATCAGGCCGCTGGAGCAAGGATGTTCAGCCTCACTCGAAGACTCCGCTCCTCACCAGTGCTCTGACTCAGCCCTCCTACTCCTGTCTGGGAGTCCAGGCAGGGCTTAAGGCTGCTTCCTGTGCCCACATGCTGGAGCCATCTGATGGGGCTTCACAGACCAGCCTCTGTGCAAACCCTCTGACACTCTCCAGGGAATTATCTCAGCAAGCCCAGAGCGGCCGTTTCTTTTCTGCAAGGCAGAGTTCGTGTCTCTCTCCCTCTCTGTCCACCCTCTCGCCCTTATTTCCTGCTCTGCTGTCTAGAAGCATCATTTTGTATGCTCAGTCGCTCAGTCGTGCCTGACTCTTTGTGACCCCGTGGACTGTAGCCCGCCAGACTCCTCTGTCCATGGGATTCTTCAGGCAAGAATACTGGAGGGCGTGGCCATTTCCTCCTCCAGGGGATCTTCCTGACCCAGGGATCGAACCTGTGTCTCCTGCATTGGCAGGCGGGTTCTTTACTGCTCAGCCACCCGGGTCTGCATAAACCCTTCCCTCTCGAACAAGAGGCCTCTCCCAGGGGCTCTGGTTCTGTGCCACCTTACTGACATCACCTGAGGCCAGAGGATCTCTCAGATCTCATGGGCAGTTTTGACTTTGCTCCCAGAGCCCTCCTGGGCTTTCAGGTTGAGTGCGTCTCAGCTGCTCTGGACCTGCACTGCGTCTGGCCCTTTCTCTGCCGGCTTTGGGGTACTGCATCACTCCTTGGTGCTTGGCCCTCGTAGGGCAAGGGTCGGGGACAGTGGAGGAGAAAACAGTACTGGAAAAAGCAGACCCCATGATTTCAAGTGAAGTGTAGGAGGCAGCACGCCTGTGAGAGAAGCAGGGGACCTGGAATCAACCGTCTGGGCTGGAATTTGGGATGCTTGCCCCAGAGTCAGCCTCAGGCTCCCCATCGTCAGGTGGGCCTGCCCTGGGGCTCAGGCTCTGCCTGTCAAAGTGTGTGGAAATGACGACCCAGGGAAGATGATCAAGATTACATGACGCAGATAACAGCAGATCATATCATCCAGATCTTCCCGCTGCCCCAGAGAGGGTTTAGGAGAAAGGGCTATGAGGGATGGGAGTGGGAAATGACTCCATGGTCCTGCAGGGCTCATACTCTTCCCAGCCTGAGCCAGCTCTCCTAAAGTTCTCAATGCTGAGATGTCCTGTAGAGTTGCCCTGGGAGTGTGTGGCCTGTCCTGTTACAGGCTGCCTCCCATGCACCCCTAGTCCCTCGTCCAGGGAGCCTTGGGCCCCTATGAATCACTGGCCACAGTACTAGTACTGGCCTGGGAACCTGGTGCCTCTAGCCAGAAGCTCTGACTATGCTGCTCGCTTCTGGGGTCGAGCTGATTTAAACGCACTTTCCATCATGTTTGGGCATCAAAGGGCTTCCCTGGTGGCTCCATCGGTAAAATATCTGCCTGCAGTGCAGGAGACCCAAGTTCAGTCCCTGGGTATCAGTAGGCAAGAGGAGGGTGATTATAATATTTTGTGATGTCGGCTAATTTGCTTAATCTCTCTGAGCTTTGTTTTGTTTGTTTAAACTTTCAAATCAGCTTGACTTTACTAGTGTTTATCCCTTTAGGATTTACTGCTTTTTATTATCTACCTGTATCTGTCTATCCACCAACATGATCTAATTTTTAGATGAACTAGACTTTGAGAACTAAAAGCGTTATCGCAGATAGTATTGAAACATTTACCAATTATTAAATAATCATCAAGATGGTTCGGGAGGCACAAAGATGAATGTAAGGGATACATGAGCCATACATTCTAGGAACTCAGGAGAGAGAGAGAAATTAGCTTTTACTTCTTGTTCCTACAGCAGTATCTTCCATATGGTATGTGAATTTCTCAGTAAATACTTACAAAATGACTGATAAATAAGCCTAATTCCCCTCATGGCAATAAGGAATGTTGTGACTTTTAAGTGGAATTAGTAACTGGTAGAGGGTTTTTTTGGTTAAACTTGCTGATGTGAACACGTGGTTTCCTCTTGGCTCCTCCCCCAGCATCTTCTAAAATGGCAGTAAAGGATTAAGAAAAGAAATACTAGTAAACAAAGAGATGAAGAAAAGGGACAACAACATAGAGAGATGACCACAAACATTAGGAGCTGGACAGCAGATGAAAGAGAGGCAACTGCCTTAAAATAAGCTGAAACTTAGCTCTTGTGTGCGTGTGCGTGTGTGTGTGTGTGTGTGTGTGCGCGCGCGATGAAGCAAATAGAAAGAAGTCTTATGTGCCAAGCTGCTGTACAAAGCAGGAGACCCCAGATGAACTCCCTGAGCCTGTCTGTCTCCAGAGCCGGCTCTGCAGCTCTGCTCCCTCCCCACCCTGACCCCCCACCCCCACCCTGCCCAGAGGAGGAGGCTGAGACTTGCTAGGAAGGACATGTGAAAATCTGCATAATAAACAGTGGGTACTCCAGCTCCTCCACAAAGCAGCTGCCCATCTGTCTTCCTAGCAGAAAACTTGGAGGTCTGCAGATACTGAGCAATAAAGTCAAGCCCCCAGTCCAAGTCAAATCAAGTCAAAATCCAAGTCAGGGGTTTCCCTGGTGGCGCAGTGGATGGGAATCCACCTGTCAGTGCAGGGGATGTGGGTCTGATCCCTGGTCCAGGAGGATCCTACAGGCTGCAGAAAAGTTAGAGTAGAGCTCCACAACTCCTGAGCCTAGAGCCCGTGTTCTGAAACGAGAGGAGCTGCCCCAAGGGGAAGCCTGCTCACCACAGCTGGAGAGTGGACCCCACACACCACAGCTGGAGAAAGCTCATGCAGCAGTGGAGACCCAGCACAGCCCCAAATAAACAAGTATTTATTTTATAAACACATAAATATTTATAAATAAATAAAAAGAGTACCTAAAAAAACCCTGAAGTCAAGTCACGCCCAGTCCACGCCATGCCCTGTCAGCTACTGTCTGCCTGCCTCAGATCATCCAGGGATCTGTTCCAGGTGGTCCTCTTGCTGAGGCTTGGGGGAGCCTCAGGCATGTGGGCCACCCTCATGCAGAAGGAGCCAGTGTTGTGGGTTCTGCAGTGATTCCTGGAGGTCCCCACGAAAGAGACGCGTGTCTTTTCCTTGTGCTTCTCACTGGCCAGAGCATCACGTGGCTGTGGGTAGCTTGAACTTGGATAGGCAGTGAGATCTGACCATGTGTCTGGAAGGAGAACTGGAATGTCTGTGAGCACCATGGACAGTGGTCTCCCATGTGGTGGCCAGAGAGCCTGTGTCCCCTTTTCACTGTGTGTCCTTGAGTAACTTGCTCCCCTGTGTCGCCAAGTGATGGCACCGACTTAGCCTCTGGAGTAGTGGTACCTGAGGCCAGCTTCGTCATCAAGGGTGATACTCACGACAGCTTGCTATGTGGCAGGTCACTTGTCTCCTTTCCACTCACCGGATATATACTCATGGGACAGAACAGAATCGCTGCAGTGAACATTCTTGCTCAGAAAGAGGATGGAAGGGAGTCATGCTGCAGACTGAGGGGACCCCTGGGCCCTCACGTGTAGGGTTCCTCGTCCTAGAAAGGCAGTGCTCCTTGATGACCCTCAGTTCCCACCCCTGCCCTCTGTGTCCAGTTGTCCCCTTCTCTGCCTTTTTAAACATCCGACCTTTTTATTATCCTCCTTTGCCTCATGAGAGGTGGGGAGAAAACTTTCTACTCCTGTTTCCCATCCACAGATAATAGGCGTTCAGGGGTCGTTTCACATTTTAAAGAGTCACAGTCCCAGCTGATAGTATTTTTGACAACATTAAGCTCTCAGAAATGTAGTTAGCTTATAATTTATTTGATCAAAGTCAGCTCCATGTGCAAATAGACACACACAATCATTTTATAGAAGAACTTAAATTTGCTCCATTTATTTGCTCTCTTGCTCTCCTGCCTTTTTCTCTCTCAATTTAATTATATGTATCTTGGGAAGATCCGATCAGGTTCCATCCCTGCAGCTTCCCCCCTCAGTCATTTTTTCATCTGAAAGGATATTCTATATGCTGTATCTTTTTTAAAAAAGAACATCTTTGTTGCTTGAAGACTTTTGGCATTTGGTGGCCATGCTTTTGTGGTTCATACTTCAAGGTTATTTAGAATCATCCTTTAACTTTTTTTTCCCCTTTCTCAGTGTTTTCTATTACTGTTTGGGCTTGAGACAGAGCCCCTTCTTCCAGCCAAGCAAATCCCCAAGTTTTTGACTCTGTTTCTTTGCATTCCTGCTTAGAGGCCCACATGCTCTCTTCTAGGCTCATCACTACCTTTTTTGGTCTCTCTAAGGGGTATGTGAGATCTTAGTTCCCTGACCAGGGATTGAGCCCACAGCCCCTGCAGTGGAAGCACAGTCTTAACCGCTGTACCTCCAGGGAAGTCCCCTTGTCAGTACCAAATGCAGCTGCTATAACCACGTGCACACTCCTGATAGTCTGGTTCAGCAGAGCTGCAGGGTCGTTAGGGTGCTGTGCTGGGGATGCCAGGCCAACAGGATGTATCTCTGTCTCTGTGTCTGCATCACATCTGTGTGTAATCTCTCTCTCAGCATATGTCTACGAAGATGTGTCTATAGCTCTGGCGATGCATGCAGGCATGAGAACCAGGAGGGCCAATGGCCTGAGTCCCAGTCCATGTCTGAGTCTGAAGGCAGACCTAGTCCCAGCTCTAATATAGTCAGAAAGAATTCTTCCTTACTCAGCATTTGAGTCTACTCAGGCCCTCCACAGGGTGGATGGGGCAACACCCCAGCCCCTCGCCTCCACCACCGTGCTGGCAAAGGCGTCTGCTTTGCTCAGTCCACGGTTCGTGTGTTCATGTCATCCACAGATACCCGCAGACACTCTCGGATGATGTTTCACCAAACACTTGGGTGCCCGTGGCCCATCACGTTCCTTTAGTGAATCATCACAGTTGCTTTCTGTTTCTCAGGGTGCCTCTTGGGACCCCCGGCACATCTTCCTCTCTTTCAGACCACGCAGCTGATGCCACGTATTTTAGGTATTTGATGTGGCAGCCCACCTCTCACCCCCAAGTTCACACGTCAAGTTTTGCATCTCAGGAGAGTATAGGCTAAGCTACAGTAACAGACCATTTTAGAAGCTCAGTGGCTGGTATGAACAAGAGATTTATTTCTCACCTACATTAGCTGTTTCTGGCAGACGATCCAGGATCTCTGTGTTGTAATCCTCACTTCTGGAGGCCTGCTCCTTGACATGGCCTGAGGGCAGATGCAGGGCTACCTCTGCTCTGTGCTGGGGTCACCATGGGTCATGCGGTCACTGGTAATGAAAAGGCCGCGTGACCCACTTGTGCCTGGAAGGAGAGGACCCGCCTGCCTGTGCAGAGCCCAGGCGAGCAGTGCCCAGTCCCAGCTCACATGCCTGAACCTCCAGCCAGCTCTTTAGGGGCTTTCTCTCAACTATGGAAGGAGACCCAAGGGTCCCCAGACAGTGGGCAGACACCCCTAACAGGAAAAACAGAGGAGAATGCAAAGAACGCTTTAAGAACAGAACTGGGAGAAAAGAAGCATGCAGGGAGCAGAGGAAACATGAACGTTCTCCTGTAGATCTCAGGGTGAAGCTGTCGCATCCTTGAAAGAGCAGGATGCTGTGACAAGGAGCAAGCACAAAGAGGGAGGGGCCCTAACGATGGGGGCTCTGGTAACAGAACTTCATATTCTGTGGAGGAGTTTGCAGGTAAAGTCAATAAAATGGAACAAACCCCCCCATCAGATGTGGAAGAGAAAAGATGCGGATCCATCTGAAAAGCCTGTCCTTCAATTAATAGGCATAATGGGGAGAAGACAGTTTTCGAAGAAATATTTCCAGGAATATCCTGGAACTGAAGGCAGTTCTATTCCTTATTGAGTGGCAGGGGATGAGATGGCTGGGTGGCACCACCGACTCACTGGAGATGAGTTTGAGCAAACTCTGGGAGTTGGTGAAGGACAGGCAAGCCTGGCGTGTTGCAGTCCATCAGGTCGCAAAGAGTCAGACATGACTTAGCAACTGAACAACTACAGCGAAACATTTCCAATTCAATGGAAGCAGGGGGGTCCACCCCAAAGCACATCACTGTTCGTGTTCAGGATCCTCTAGATAAGAAAAGCTCCTGAGGTCCTCCTGGGAAGAGGGGCAGTGGTGAACATGAGAACCAGGGTTAGGGCCAGGGTGGTGCTGGTCTTGCCACAGGTACTTGAAGACTAGAGTAAACTGGGGGATAAAGACCTGGGGTCCAGGAACTGTAGGGTGGAGGACAAAGGCTTTCCCTGAAAGGAAGTGCATGGGACTTTGGCTATATGTCCACTTGATCCAGAGACCTGGCAGCTTGTGGGTGGGAGTGGGGAATGGAGGATGGAGTCCGCCCTGCTCCCTGGTGGGAGGAGAGGGCCAGAATTAGCACTGAAGTGAGGGGCAGGGCTGCCTATGTACAGAGGCCTTTTTGTCTTAAAGTGACATGCGTATGTCCTCTTTTTTTTTTTTTTTTTTAATCCATAATATAAAAGTGTCTTGTGTAGCAGTGGATTAAAAGTCAAAGAAACCATGAGATGGACTTCTGATTCTGATCGCTAACTCCCCATGTGGCCTTGATCAAGTCATTCAGCCTCTTCTGCAATGCCTTTATTACTCCTTCATTCACAGAATAAGGCAGCAGGCCTTCCTGACCTTGTCAGTTCTCTCTGGTCCCCGCGTCCTAGAATCCCGGAGGGATGCGTGTCAGCCGTCTTAAACAGTGAGACCCGGCTTGACCCAGAGTTGCCCTCTCTGTAAGGCCGGTGAGCACTGACCTGCAACTGACTCAGCCTTTCACAAAAGCTACCAGCCCCTGGGATGGGGATCCAAACCGGAGCCAGGATGGTGACTGGTGTCTGGGGGTATGTATAGCTGCCTTTGGCTATTTAAAATGCTGGGGCCCCCACTGCACCGTGGGACTGGCTGGAGACTGATTTGGAGGCTCGTTAGCACTCAGTCAAAGCTCTTCTCTCCAGTCTGGCATCACTTTTAAAAAATTTATACATGCAATTGATGGGATTAAGTGCAACTGTGGTTTTCAAAGCAGCTCGTGTGAGGGAGGCTGTGAAATTGTTCTCTCCCTGGTCTCCCATTTTCACATGCATACGTGCAATTGAGTTGGAAGCTAAAGTGCAGTTTGAAGGTGGGTGTGAGTGTCTAACATGGCACCACATTAACCACTTTAAATTTATAAATGTAATTGGAGTGGGATTACCTTGGAATTGAAGAATATGGGAAGGAAAAGATGCACGCTCTTTCTCAGAGATATACTGCTTTTCCCTTCCTAGTATAACCTAATATAACCCAAATTCACAAAAGCCCTAACTCCTGCAGAGCGGTGGGCTAAGGTTTCCCAGATGGGAACTGTCACAACCACCCCCCTATGCTGACACCACCCACCCTGCCTGTCTTTTCTTGTGAATGAGGGCTGCGGCCCACAGGACTTGGATGGTGCGATATGGTACCCTTGGAGGTGCCCTTGTCCAGGGGATGTTGTTTTGTGTTAGTGATGCTATAGTGGAGATCCAGGGGCTACGTTTCCCGTGTCCTGCCTGGAGTTATGCATGGACTGGTTTTCTGCAACTAAGTGTTAGGTAGTTAGAGTAGGAAAAAGGAGTCCAGAATGGCGGTGGCTAAAAGACAAAGAAGGGAAAAGCCTGTGAAAATGGAACAAAGGAAAGTCCGAGGACCAAAGTGAGGACCTCAGGTGAAACAAACAACCCTCCTAACTAGCTAGCTAGCCCAGTGTACATAGGGCAGGCTCAGGGGGAGGAGAGAAAATATATAAAAAGGGGAGCCAAAATTGAACCTCTGGCCTCTCTTCTCTTTGAGTCTTTTGGGTCGGCCTACCCTCATGCCTTGAGGATGTATTTTCCTTTACTTGCCAAATAAAACTGAGCTGAAATGCTGGTCCATCCGTTGTTTCAAATTTTTGCTGCTTCAGGACAGAACTGGGGAAATTATAAACTCCCCCGACATAAGAAAGTGGGTGCTGTGGACACCTCAGCCTGCAGGCGCCAGGAGGAAGGACACCCGTGACTTCATCCCCACTCTGGGCACCTTGCTTTTTCAGGTGGGGGTCCCGCAGGCCGGAGACACTTCTGGCTCTTCGGGATGCCAGGACTGGGGCAGGTGGCAGTACTGCCGGCTACCTCCCTAGCCTTCTGGGCATCCAAACAGCATATCCTAGAAAATTAGAGGATTACTTTATCATTTGTCTTTTTGAGTCCTTTGACACTGTCAGAGAATTCTTGAAAAATGTTTCCCCTTTGGTTTCGATTGGTTCCTTCAGACCCTGGGGTCTTCTGACTGTGTGGTTAAGACATGTCCAGACAATGCCCTGGCTCTGGAAAATTCCAGGGTGAAGACCCAACCTGACATAGGCTACAGTCCTGCCCATGCTGAGCAAGGGGTGGGGGATGGGCACCACTCCATTGTGTCCGTCATCTAAGCCCCTTTATCATTCATTCTTGTCATTTTCAGAAGTCTTTGAATCAAGACCCCTTTCTCCTTGCTCCCCCACCTAATACATTTGCATGCTCATTGAGGCGAAAAATTACATGATTTCAAGATTGCACTGCGTCCCATTTCAGGCCCTGAGCCTACTTAGCAGGGCCGTCACTTTGCAATTAGACTGGAACTCTCCACCCACATTTAATCCTGTGCTGCTCCTGGTATGAGGACAGGCAGCTTGCAGTCCAGGCATCTCTCTGTCCATCGAGAGCTGTCCACGAGGCTTAGCCATCCCCTTCTCCCCTGGGACAGGTCCAAGGACATCCATTGTGTAATTGCACAGGGAATTACGGTAAAGGGCTCACCGAGTCAGTCAGTTAAACAAGTCATAAAAAATTTTGCTTTAAAGAGTTCAGAAAAAAAGGTTAAGCTGCACTCTTTGGTGAGAAAGTTAGTCTTGCTATTAAAAAACAAAACCACACAAACCAGGGGAGATTGTTGACTGTTTTGCCATGGGCCACGAGTTACCAAAGGTGTGTAGGAACCTCTAAAAGCACGTAAAAGGCCGCAGGATTGAAACTGAGGAATTTAGAGTGAACAGAAAAGAACAATGAGGAAACAACAGGCCTCCTCCCCACTTTTTTGAAAAAAGAGAGAAGTGTGTTGTAATTCCCGGTGTCAACCTAAAAAATATCCACAACCTAAAAGTTGAGAGTTACTTTTTATTTGGCAGAAATTTTTAGGACTTCAAGCCTGGGAGGCAGCATTTCAAGTAACCCTGGGAGAACTGTTTGGAGTAGGTAAGGGGCTGGGGGGCCAGGTTATATAGAAGTTTTGCAACAAAGAGCAGGTTGTTTGAATTTTCTTGTTAATTAAATAAAAATCAGATATCCCTGGTTAAGGAATTTAGCACTTTTCTACTTATAGGAAGATGTAAGAGCCCAGGCTCACTGAAGTCATTTCTTTGAAATGCACCTCTGCTTTTTGTTGTTCAGTTGCTCAGTCGTGTTTGACTCTTTTCATCCCCATGGACTGCAGCAAGCCAAACTTCTCCGTCCTTCACCATCTCCCAGAGTTTGCTCAATGTCCATTGAGTCAGTGATGCCATCCAGCTATCTCATCCTCTGTTGGTGCCTTCTACTCTTGCCCTCAATCTTTCTTAGCATCAGGATCTTTTCTAATGAGTCGGCTCTTTGCATCAGGTGGCCAAAGCATTGGAGCTTCAGCTTCAGCAGCAGTCCTTCCAATGAATATTCAGAGCTGATTTCCTTTAGGATTGACTGGTTTGCAGGTCCAAGGGATTCTCAAGAGTCTTCTCCAGCATCATAGTTCAAAAGCATAGATTCTTCTGGGGCCAAATTTTTAAATCCTGAGTTTCCTCAAGGCTCACCATGGAGTGTGGCTAAACAGTCTGATGGCTGCTAGATGGCAGGTATTTTTCTCCTTCCTGGTTGCCCTTAGGGCTCACCAGCTTATGTTGGAGGGCTACAATTGCTGATGACTATGACATCCATTGTTTACCGATATGGCAGGGAATATTCCATTTCTCACTGGCTAAGAGAAACCTTAAGGGAGATCACCCCTGAATATTCATTGGAAGGACTCATGCTGAAGCTGAAGCTCCAGTATTTTGGTCGCTGGATGCAAACAGATGACTCATTGGGAAAAGCCACCTGATGCTGGGAAAGATTGAAGGCAGAAGGAGAAGACAGCATCAGAGAAAGAGATGGCTGGACGGCATCACTGATGCAATGAACATGAACTTGGGCAAACTCTGGGAGGTGGTGAGGAACAGAGAGGCCTGGTGTGCTGCAGTCCATGGGGTCACAAAGAGTTGGACACAACTGGGTGATGAATAACAACAACAAGAGAAATGCAGACACAAGTACTGCCAGTTCAGAGTCCGTACCCCGCCTGCCCCCCACCTCCTCAGGGATGCTCAGGGAGCTGGTGGGAAGCTGGTAGCTTGGAGCCTGTTCCCTGTCCCGCCTGCTGGGGATTGAGGAGGCGAGTCTGCAGCAGAGCCCCAACCCCTCACGCGCTCTTCTGTGGACAGGGCTTCACTGGACCTCGTGCTTTTCTCATTTGTCTGTTGTTTTCACCTCCCAACCCCTCAGTTGTTTCAAAGTTTCTGCAAATTCTTGCTGACTTGAAGCACAAAGTTCATCAGACAATGAGTCAGAAATTATTATGGGATTTACTCCAGGATGAGAGAAGGCACTCATCGTGAATCTTCCTAAATTCACCTAACTGAAGGGCAGGGTAGGACAAATCGTCTGACTTAGTGGACTTCATTCATTGAGTATCTTCACCAATTTTCAGTTCATTTAGTGACAGCTGCACCACAGAGGTGCAGGGCCCTGCCTCGGGGTACTCTTGGGGGAGACGCTGAGAAGAGCCACATAGACAGGTCTTGTGGTCCCCGGAGTCTGCCTTTTCAGAAACTGGGGGTGGAGATGGTTGGGTCACAGTCTACTCTCTGCATCAGTGGTGGGTTGTCCCACCCAGAGGGAGCCTGCTTGAAGGGTCAGGGCCTGAGGCGGGTGGGCTGGAGCGGTAGTTGCAGGGCCGGGACCTCTGTCCCCGTCTGCATGGCTGTTTCTGGTCTGAGGAGGTGGGCCTTGGTGCTTAGCTGACTCTGCTGGGGCTGTGCTTTCCCCCTGCCCTTCCTTGGGCCTCCAGAAGCGCTTTATAGGAAGCAGTAACACATATGCAAACACATGGGGTGACGTCGAGGTGTGAGCTGCGAAGGAAGGTGACAGGTGGTGGGGTGGTTGGAGGGCAGTATTATGGGCAGAAGAGGCTGCCCCTACCCCAGCCCTGAGACCCCCACCCCCGCCCTGGGTGCTTAGGGAAGGAGAGGGACCTGGAGTCTGGGGAGCCGGGGAGGTTAGGATGTGGGGAGGGGGCAAGGGACCTTGGAGGCCATGTGAGGAGTTATTCCGAGGGCGATGGCAGGACAGGGCGATGGCTGAGACTGGGGGCCGGGGGAGTGACGGTGTCCCATTGCTTCTTGCGAAGCTCTCCGATCCCTCATCCGCAGTGCATTAGGAGGGATGCGGGGAGGGGAGGGGAGAAGCATCTGACAGCCCTTGGTGGTAGAATTAGGGCCTTACTGGTCACCATGCAAGTGCCTGCCACTCAGAGTGAAGTCATCTTGATTCTCCTGTGAGGTTCTCATCTCATTCATACCACTTATTTGCCCAGAACACCTCTCTCTACTGGCTTCTTTCCCTGGGTCAATGTTAAGGCAGGTGTCAACCTCATCCAAGTAATCACTCACAGCAAATGAGTGAAGTCCTACCATGACACTGTAGGAAAAAGTGGCCACTTCGTGGAAGCCAGACCCCGGATGAGGCTGGGGTCCAAGTCAGGGGCAGACTCTTGGCCTTTTCCCGTCTGGGTGGAAGTGACTGGAGGGCAGTGCCCTTGCTTCTGTCTCTGGCACCATGTCCAGCTTACCTGCAGGCACTTAACATCTGTTCACCATTATCCAGGAGACTGATAAGTGGTGCAACCCCCTCCTGCCACCCAACACGCAGGAAAGTAATTGCTCTTCAGCCAGGGTCCATTCCAACCACCCCCTGACTCAGGGATGGAGCTCAAGAAGCTACCTGGCTGCTGGGCATTGCAGGCCTGGGTGACCTGCTGGTGCAGTCCACCAACCAGCAGTTTCTCAGCAAACACATCAGACTCTTCATGGGAGTTTTGAAAGTGAATCTCAAATTTGAAGTGAGAAGGAAAGCGATAGTTGTTACTCTATTTCTCTTGTTAAGAGAAATTCCTTCTAGTTTGGGAGAGGGGGCAGTCGAGTGCAATCCAGGTAGACAAGATGATTCTTTAGAGCAAATAGTGATTCCATTGGAATTCAGCCTTCTGCAGCCCCTGGTGTGCCAGGAGCCGCGCGGATGAGACGTTAGAGCCAGGGTGGCAGCAGGCTGGTTGCTGTCAACAAACCAGATGAGTCAGTCAAGGGCTGGCGTCTCGGGGTGGGGGAAACTGTGACTGGTGCCTGGTGGGGGACACGTGGCCTCCAGTGGGCACAGCCATACTTAGGAGGGATTAACACTCTAGTCTTATTTGGAGCCAATGCTAAGTGTCATTGAGTTGATAGGTACTCAGGGCTGCTTGGAGATGGATGGGAAGGGGTTTGATCTGGACTCACTGAAGGTACCAGAGCCTCCTATGCACCAAGGTCTTGGTGATTAGACTGTGGCCCTTGGTGGTGAAGTTTTTACCTGTTAAGATCAGTACATATTTATTAAGTGTTTATTGTATGTAGGGCTTCCCAGGGGATGCAGTGGTAAAGAATCCATCTGCCATTGCGGGTTAGATAGCATTACCAACTCAGCGCACATGAATTTTGTGCAAACTCCAGGAAACAGTGGAGATCAGAGGAGTCTGGCGTGCTGCAGTCCATGGGGTTGCAGAGAGCTGAACACAATTTAGCGACTGAACAGCTATATTGTATGTCAGGTCTTTTGCTAAGGACATGGGGATGAGACATGAAGGACATGTCTCGCCTCGAAGAAGCAGTGGGTCTCAACCATGACTGTCATTCCACAGACAGGATGGCACCCATGGATCTTACTGGGAGGCTTGTCCCAGAGTTTTCTTTGGTGACTAGTAAAGACTAGAACATGTATTCAGGAGTAATCTCTGTGAATATGCCCAGAAACTCGGGTCAAGCAGGAAAACAGGTAAAGGCAAAGTTATCAGGACTTGAGAGGCCAGTGATTAACCCCAGGAACTGGCAGGAGAAGCAGGCTTTGGTGGCAGGGCCCAGACCTTCGCCTTTGTTCATGTGCATCTGGGACCAGGCTCCACTGCAGGATCCAAACTCTCGGGTGCGAGTGAGAGCAGATGGAGAGGTGTGTCCTTCTTCTCGGGCCTCACGCAGCCCTGACAGTGAACAGATGGCCTCACACAGCCGAGTGAGGCCAAGGTGGAGTGCACAACCGGCCCTCCTTGCCTGTCTGTGCTCAGGGTCCAGGAGAGGTGGGCAGCGCTGGCTGTGGGGTGAGGTCATTTTATGGAGTTATCCTCATAGCAGCTGGAAGAGAGGATGGGCTGAGGGTCATCAGGAAGGGGGGCCGTGATGGCTGGCCTCCTGGAGTGGCAGCTGGCAGGCAGCTGTGGGGAGAGCTTGTGTGCGTGTTAACAGCCACAGTGACTGGGCGTTTATTGAATTGCTGTGGATTTTCTAAAAGCAAAGCAAGCATACTAAATTGCTGCAAATTACCAAGGGCTTTCCTAATGTTCGATAAAAATACTGTGAACATCTAAGGACTCAGGCTCTGAGTGTGGTTGTAGGGAAGCTCTAGCTTTGAGAACAAACACCCGGTCGGCTTCTAGTATAAATAAAGGCAGCTTGTGGAGTAATCCTTGCACCAGAGGCTGGGTGTCGCGGATTCAAGGCGGCAGCCCTTCTTCCTTCAGTTTGCTCCCATTTGTTTCCAGCAGCCTGGCTGGTGCCTGCCATGTGTAGGGAGGGGATGGTGGTGGGGGACCGCCTGGTGGCACAGAACGGGCCCCCAGTCTGGTCCTGGTGGCTCACCTTCTGGACCAGAGATGAAAACAAGTGCAACAGGATGGGCTGGTTTCTATCTGTCTTCCTTACCCCCACTTTTGTCACCTTTCCCGGTGTCCCCAAGGCTAACCATCTTGGTCTGGGAACAGGAGTTTCTTGCAGAAAGCTGGCCCTGAGGTTTGGACGAGGACCCATTTGTTTCCTGATTGGCAGTTACATCCCTCCTNCCCTGGGTCAATGTTAAGGCAGGTGTCAACCTCATCCAAGTAATCACTCACAGCAAATGAGTGAAGTCCTACCATGACACTGTAGGAAAAAGTGGCCACTTTGTGGAAGCCAGACCCCGGATGAGGCTGGGGTCCAAGTCAGGGGCAGACTCTTGGCCTTTTCCCGTCTGGGTGGAAGTGACTGGAGGGCAGTGCCCTTGCTTCTGTCTCTGGCACCATGTCCAGCTTACCTGCAGGCACTTAACATCTGTTCACCATTATCCAGGAGACTGATAAGTGGTGCAACCCCCTCCTGCCACCCAACACGCAGGAAAGTAATTGCTCTTCAGCCAGGGTCCATTCCAACCACCCCCTGACTCAGGGATGGAGCTCAAGAAGCTACCTGGCTGCTGGGCATTGCAGGCCTGGGTGACCTGCTGGTGCAGTCCACCAACCAGCA
The DNA here is from genome assembly GCA_006410875.1 of Neotragus pygmaeus. Classification (NCBI taxonomy): domain Eukaryota; kingdom Metazoa; phylum Chordata; class Mammalia; order Artiodactyla; family Bovidae; genus Neotragus; species Neotragus pygmaeus. The sequence continues at coordinate 3,537,824 of SJYV01050321.1, forward strand.
GTTTCTCAGCAAACACATCAGACTCTTCATGGGAGTTTTGAAAGTGAATCTCAAATTTGAAGTGAGAAGGAAAGCGATAGTTGTTACTCTATTTCTCTTGTTAAGAGAAATTCCTTCTAGTTTGGGAGAGGGGGCAGTCGAGTGCAATCCAGGTAGACAAGATGATTCTTTAGAGCAAATAGTGATTCCATTGGAATTCAGCCTTCTGCAGCCCCTGGTGTGCCAGGAGCCGCGCGGATGAGACGTTAGAGCCAGGGTGGCAGCAGGCTGGTTGCTGTCAACAAACCAGATGAGTCAGTCAAGGGCTGGCGTTCTTCTCTCGGGGTGGGGGAAACTGTGACTGGTGCCTGGTGGGGGACACGTGGCCTCCAGTGGGCACAGCCATACTTAGGAGGGATTAACACTCTAGTCTTATTTGGAGCCAATGCTAAGTGTCATTGAGTTGATAGGTACTCAGGGCTGCTTGGAGATGGATGGGAAGGGGTTTGATCTGGACTCACTGAAGGTACCAGAGCCTCCTATGCACCAAGGTCTTGGTGATTAGACTGTGGCCCTTGGTGGTGAAGTTTTTACCTGTTAAGATCAGTACCTATTTATTAAGTGTTTATTGTATGTAGGGCTTCCCAGGGGATGCAGTGGTAAAGAATCCATCTGCCATTGCGGGTTAGATAGCATTACCAACTCAGCGCACATGAATTTTGTGCAAACTCCAGGAAACAGTGGAGATCAGAGGAGTCTGGCGTGCTGCAGTCCATGGGGTTGCAGAGAGCTGAACACAATTTAGCGACTGAACAGCTATATTGTATGTCAGGTCTTTTGCTAAGGACATGGGGATGAGACATGAAGGACATGTCTCGCCTCGAAGAAGCAGTGGGTCTCAACCATGACTGTCATTCCACAGACAGGATGGCACCCATGGATCTTACTGGGAGGCTTGTCCCAGAGTTTTCTTTGGTGACTAGTAAAGACTAGAACATGTATTCAGGAGTAATCTCTGTGAATATGCCCAGAAACTCGGGTCAAGCAGGAAAACAGGTAAAGGCAAAGTTATCAGGACTTGAGAGGCCAGTGATTAACCCCAGGAACTGGCAGGAGAAGCAGGCTTTGGTGGCAGGGCCCAGACCTTCGCCTTTGTTCATGTGCATCTGGGACCAGGCTCCACTGCAGGATCCAAACTCTCGGGTGCGAGTGAGAGCAGATGGAGAGGTGTGTCCTTCTTCTCGGGCCTCACGCAGCCCTGACAGTGAACAGATGGCCTCACACAGCCGAGTGAGGCCAAGGTGGAGTGCACAACCGGCCCTCCTTGCCTGTCTGTGCTCAGGGTCCAGGAGAGGTGGGCAGCGCTGGCTGTGGGGTGAGGTCATTTTATGGAGTTATCCTCATAGCAGCTGGAAGAGAGGATGGGCTGAGGGTCATCAGGAAGGGGGGCCGTGATGGCTGGCCTCCTGGAGTGGCAGCTGGCAGGCAGCTGTGGGGAGAGCTTGTGTGCGTGTTAACAGCCACAGTGACTGGGCGTTTATTGAATTGCTGTGGATTTTCTAAAAGCAAAGCAAGCATACTAAATTGCTGCAAATTACCAAGGGCTTTCCTAATGTTCGATAAAAATACTGTGAACATCTAAGGACTCAGGCTCTGAGTGTGGTTGTAGGGAAGCTCTAGCTTTGAGAACAAACACCCAGTCGGCTCCTAGTATAAATAAAGGCAGCTTGTGGAGTAATCCTTGCACCAGAGGCTGGGTGTCGCGGATTCAAGGCGGCAGCCCTTCTTCCTTCAGTTTGCTCCCATTTGTTTCCAGCAGCCTGGCTGGTGCCTGCCATGTGTAGGGAGGGGATGGTGGTGGGGGACCGCCTGGTGGCACAGAACGGGCCCCCAGTCTGGTCCTGGTGGCTCACCTTCTGGACCAGAGATGAAAACAAGTGCAACAGGATGGGCTGGTTTCTATCTGTCTTCCTTACCCCCACTTTTGTCACCTTTCCCGGTGTCCCCAAGGCTAACCATCTTGGTCTGGGAACAGGAGTTTCTTGCAGAAAGCTGGCCCTGAGGTTTGGACGAGGACCCATTTGTTTCCTGATTGGCAGTTACATCCCTCCTCGTCCCTGTACCTGGTTTCTTCGGGTTCAACCTAATTGCTTTCTGTCCCTGGGGCTTTGCACTTCCGCTTACTTTCCTCCCTGACTTAGGTCATATTCGGTGGACAGAAATAAACCATAATATTTTGTCCTGAGGAAGAAAGCTATTGCTCGATTTGGAAGTTTGTGGCCTGCAGCCTTGTACTGAGAAGTACAGGAGAGTTGGGTCTCTGAGAATTAATTACACCCCAGATTAAAAATCAAAGGCATATGTATTTAGGGGCCAAATGCACTTTCAGTTAAATCAGTTCAAAGCATCAGAAAAACCGTTAGAAATATTTGAAGAGCGCAGCAGGTGGCTGGGTTTGCATTTTTTAACCTATGTCATTTGATGTTTTGCTTCCACGGGGAGGGTATAAGGAGTTTCATTGGCTCCCAGCCGTTAAAGTGCTCAGGAATCCTGCACAGTCTTGGTGGTTGGCAACCAAACTTCAAGAGCAGAGGCTCTGCTGCCTGTCTGATCATGGTTAACTGTGGACAGAACCATCACCTTCAAGCCTCAGTGTGCAGTTCTTTGGGTCATGAGAAGATCGCATTGAAAACCGCAGAAAACTTGTATAACTTCCAAAGCCTGTATGGCTGTGTTTTGGAGGTTTGCCCAGGCAAAGGAGACATAGATATTGGAGTTTCCATAGAGTCTGGGAGTTTAGGAGAGAAGGTCCAGGACTTTTGGGTTAGAACATGCTTCTCAGATCAACACAAACAGTAGATAGAAAGCAACAGAGAATACAGCTGAGCAGAGGAGGAGAAGAAAAGCAGAGGTCAGGAGTGATGTCCTGCATGGCACAGCCCAGCAGCCCAGCTGTGATGGGACCAGCACCAGGGGCAAGGCCGACAGATAAAGAAGATGACCAGCAATGGGAGTGGAATGGCGAATGTTTGCCCTTGAGAACAATTACTGAGCAGCAGTCACTGTTGTAAGCAGATGGACTTTGTTAGCAGCCTTATAGATTGNGCTGTGATGGGACCAGCACCAGGGGCAAGGCCGACAGATAAAGAAGATGACCAGCAATGGGAGTGGAATGGCGAATGTTTGCCCTTGAGAACAATTACTGAGCAGCAGTCACTGTTGTAAGCAGATGGACTTTGTTAGCAGCCTTATAGATTGGTGCTCTAAGGGCCCTCTGATGACCTTTGAGTCCTTAACCAGGGCTCACTCACTCCTGGGACAAAGGCCTGAGCCACCATCCTGGCAAAGGACATTCTAGAGGAGCCTTTTTTGGATTATGGCTTTTCTGGGTGAAGGATGAGTCTTGAGGATGAAACCTAACTTTCCTAGGATGTGCTCCTCCAGGACTAGGAATCTGCTGCAAGGGGGTTATATTTTGAAAGGTGGTCATGGAACTGGGCATATATGTGACATGCATCTCTCTGAGTGCCAGTTTTCTCATCTATAAAGTTAGGGAGTTGGGTATTCTGATCTCCTAAGTTCCTTTCATTCCCCAAGTTTCCTGATTCATCTCTCATGCTCCTTGTCAAATCTTTTGGGGAAATAAATCAAGGAATGATAATTGTGCAATGTCCTGTACACAAACTTCGGAGATCTGTGCCCTTGGAAAAGACCACCCAACCATCCATCTATTCATCTATCCATCCACCCACCCATCCATCCACCCATCTATCCATCCACCCATCTATCCATCCATCCATCCATCCATCCAGCCAGCCAGCCAGCCATTCATCCATCTGTCCATTGACCTATCCATCCATCCATCCATTCATCCAACTATCCATCTATCCATCCATCCATCCATCCATTGGCCTATCCATCCATCCATCTGTCTGTCTGTTGACCTATCCATTCATCCATGCATTCTTCTATCTATACATTGATCCATCCATCCATCCATCTGTCCACTGATTTACTAGTAATTTTAATGATTTTTTCATATCACCAATAAACATCACTCAGCGCTCATGATGTAGCCAAATCCATGATATTTTAAGTTCTGTTGGGGCAAGAACTATGTTCTTTGTGTTGACACTGGATCTCTTCCCCATGCCTGGTAAATCATAAATGCTTAAATATTTGCCAAACGAATGAAGGAAAGGTAAAACACTTCCTGTTTTACAAAACAACAGGGTGGGAAATGGTTCTGCTTTGCTGTAGTCCATTTCCCTAATTTTTGGCAGTTGTACATATTTCAGTGCTAAATAAATATTTGTTAAAGGACAGAGAAAGAATCTCTGTGCAGCTGCAGTTGTTTGTGTTTATGTGTTCTGGCCATATGCTCGTGTACCAGCTCCTCAGGCAGTGTGGCACACTGGGCAGGGCATGATGGATCTGGAGTCAGGGGATGTAGATTCTCTTCCTCACTCTTTCCAGCAAGCCATGCCAACTTGGATAAATCATGTAGCCTCTCCAGACCTCTCTGTTCTCATCTGCAAAGTGAAAAGTCTGATTTGGCTCCTTCCAACGTTAAAGTGCATGATTAGAGCATGAGGAAAAACAGATGTAGGCAGAGTATACCCTTAAAAATGATAGCTGTTATTATAGCAAAGGCAGGGGCTGGTCTTCTTCATCACAGTATTAAGGAAAGGGTTGAATATCCTTTGAATATTCAGTAAATGCTTTTGAATCACAATTATACAATAATTGGGAAGAGTTTACTTAACAGACATTTTGTAAGGATCACTACATGACAGGCACTGTTTTACATGCTTTGGTAATGAATTTCATCTTCATGATGACTGAATGAGATGGGTACCAGCATTGGCCGCACTTTACATGGCAGACAACTGGGACCCAGAGGGGTGAAGATAGCTTCCCCTGTGATCACCCCCCTCCAGAGGGAACAGAACCAGCATTTGGAGCCAAGGGCTCAGATGCTCACGCCTGTGATGTTGACTGCTCTGTCATGACCTGGCATGTGTGACAATAGTGTTAGATCTCCTGGTGGCTAAAACAGAATATGAAGCTCAATTCCTACCACGAGGTGCTCACGGTCTAATTGGGCACATGAAATATTTAGAGAATGAGAGAGTGGGCAATAAAGGCTCAATGGGAGGTGTAGATCACTGGAGAACAGGAAAGCACATCACAGGTACCTTACTTTTATAGAACAGGTTATGCCTTCCTGAGTGTGTTCACATCGATCATCTCATTTGCTCCCCATTAAAGCTATCATTATTTATTGAGGGTTTACTATGTGCCAGACACTGGGCTAAGTGCTTCGCTTATATTATCCAACCAAGTCTCACAACAAACCTATTACACAGGTACCAATTTTGTATTAGTATCACAAACCCAATGCAGTCTGTTCATGTAACAAAAAGCGGCAGAGTGAGGGCATCGAGCACAGCTGGCTCCAGGGACATGAACAATGCCTCTGGGATGTGTCTCTCTCCTCCTCCATCCTTCCTTCTGATCCCATTGGCTGTAGTCTGATGAGTTCTTCCTTCAACGGGCCTTAGGCAACCTCGGGCTGAGGTCATCCTCACTGCAAATGAGCCCAGGAGAGAGAGGCCTCCCTTCTCAGCATTTCCAACAAAATGTCCTGAAATTGAGCTTGGTGCGTGTGGCTGTCCCCAAACTGGACACTGTGGCCAGAGGGATGGAATATGTTGATGGGTCAGACCAGGGTCACAAGACCAGTCCTATAAGTTTCAGAAGGAATGGACCTGTAGGACCCTGCAAGGAAGGCGAAGGTGATGTTTCTAGAATAAGGGAGGAAGTACGCTGGGCAGACACAAAGTGAGAATGTAAACAGTGGTTATTTTCTGTATTTTATGGGGAAGCAGGGTCTGAGAGTGGAGTGCTTCGACCAGAGCCGCATGCCTGGAGGAGAGCGGGGTTTGTGGGGCTTGTCTGCTGCTTCCCACCCATCTGTGATGGGAGAAATGGGGCACAGACTGGTTGAACGCCTCCCGGCTCTGTCTGGATGGAGAGACCTTCTAGGATTCAGGGGACAGCTCTCCGCAGAGTGGCAACTGACAAAAGTCCCCAGACAGCCGTCTTCCACTGTCTGGGGGAGGCTATTCAGGGTACAAAATCTGGAGAGTTGGCATTGTATCTTCTTTCAAAACCTGCAACTCGGGCTTTTGAACCACAGCTTCTGGTTGAAAAACCCACATGGTCCCTAAATTTGGAGGAGAGACATGAGTGGTTTCCTGTTGGGTGGCTTCTTTCAAAGTAGGTTTTCAAAACGTGGCGGTGGGTGGTGGCTCTGGGCTGTGAGTTAGAGAGAGAGACTTGCCAGTGGACACCGCCAACGCCACCATACCTGCCAGTCTTGTGGACTGTGCCTGGCACTTCCTTTGCTTTGATTTGAGAGGAAGCTGACTTGGTCAGGGGACTGTGGTCAAGAGTGGTCTCAGGGAGAAATCTGCAGGNAAAAAAAAGGTTTGCAAGCTTTCCAATTTTAAATTAATTTGATTTGTTTATTTATAGAAAGGGCTTGTATTCAGAAAGTCATTGCGTGTTGGCCTAATTGAAAATGCTTTAGTAATATATCATTTTAGTCTTTCCTCATAATTTTGTAACAAAGTTTCCATAACTGAAATTATTTTTCCATTCTTTCATATAAAAATTGTTTATTTATTGTGGAAAAATCAAAGTTATTTTAGAGCCAGCCAAAATTACAAATTCAAATCGTATTTAAAACCTAAATTAATAGATACAAATTCTAAAATATTGATTCTGTCACATTAGTTTTGTTGCCTTTACTTTTTCAGCAGATTACTGGAAAACAGCACTTAGCTAGGTTGTTAAATTTTAATTTGAATATATATGTAACTGGAAAATGTATTTATTCAATGTACCTTGCTTTTCAATGACTGATTTGTTTAATTTAGATCCACCATCCCATTTTATATTTTCTCACTAATCTGCTTTTTGAAAACTACTTTAAATAATCCTATTCATTCATACTGCTTTTAATTGGACAAATTTTTGTTACTCTAATTTTTCCTTTTTCATTATTTGGAAATAAATAACCTCAATTCTATCCTTAAAATAGTTTTCTATAAAACTTTAATGCCACACATACTATATCAGAGGATACAGTACAATATCTTTGCTTTGCTCCTTTTAAATTATGAGAATATTAAAATGATTTAAAATTTATTAATTCCAATTTTTGGTTTGGATATTTTTAATGGCCAATAGCTTAAAACCACATTATATTTATACTTCCCAAAGTAATCACTAGACTGTCTTTTTTTTAAGGTCAATACTTTTTAGAAAAAATTCTGTTAAAACTAATTGTAAAATGTTTTGTTAGACATATAATTCTGATTTCAGTCAACTAATACTGTTGACACACTGACTGTTAATAGAAAACTCATTTGCTAGAAATGTTTGCTAATGTTGTTCATTATATTATCTTAATGGTTAGCATAATGAATAAAGTATTTTTGTATTGCTCTGATGCAGCATATTGAAATTGGCATTCANGGCTGGTCCTCAGGCTGCCTGCAGCCCATCAGTCAGTAAAGGAGCTCCCAGTTCCAACCACAAGAGAGACGGGAGATTCTTGCTTCTCCAACATCCGCCACTCCATGGGCGCCAGGCCCTGTGTGTACCTGCAGAAGGTGAGTCTCTGTGTCATCACCTTTGTTCTGATTTTCACTGGGCAGGCTGTCCCCTCCTGTCTCCAGGCCCCCTTGCTCGCCTACAGCAGAGCACGGGCGGGGCGGAACCTCAGCTCGCTCATCTGACCAGGGGTTGGAGCTGGCTGAAGGGGGCGAGGAGGCACAGGGTAGTGTAAAGACAGTAGGGGTGTTTATTGTGGAAAAACACACAAAGCATAGCATTTACCATTTTAATCATATTCAAGTGCTCAGTTCAGTGGCACAAAATGCATTCTCAATGTTGTGCAGCCATTCTCTCTGTCTAGTTCCAGAACATTCCTTCACCCCAAACACACCCACACCCATCAGCAATTGCTCCCCCCATCCCTGCTCCCCCAGCCCCTGGCGGTCACTAGTCTGTTAATACATCCTGCCTCTATGGATTTGCCTGTTCTGGACATTGTAAATGGAATCATACACTCTGTGGCCTTTGTGTCACTTAGTATAATATTTTCAAGGTCCATCCACATTGTAGCATGGATCATTGCTTCGTTCTTTTTATGGCTGTGGTAAAGAATCTGCCTGCAATTAGGAGACCGAGGTTCGATCTCTGGGTCAGGAAAATCCCCTGGAGAAGGGAATGGCAACCCACTCCAGTATTCTTACCCGGAGAATCCATGGACAGAGCAGCCTGGTGGGCTACAGTCCATGGGGTCGCAAAGAGTCAGACAGAACTGAATGACTGACATTTTCAGTACTTCACTTTGGCCTGTACAATACTTTGCTTATGAAACTGGCAGTTTCCACTTGAAATCTCTTTTAGAGGCTGGTAATTGTGGAGAAGGGATGATTTGAAATTTGGAGAAGAGGAGGCCTGGGGTGGGGGTCATGAGACTGGGAGCACATGTGGAGCTGGACCTGTTCATTACTCCCTGCTACAAAGACTGGGGCCACCAGCGTGTAATTTCTGAGTCCCTCCTGCCGGGCTTGAGAAAACCTGTAGGGCAGCCTCCTACTCAGGCTGGCTCTGAGTAGTGGTGCTTTGGGGCATCCAGCAGCCACTGAGGACAGTGACATACCAGAGGAGAGACGCTGTCCAGCCTGAGAGAGGAGCAGCTCGTGGTAGGCGGGTGGGCTGGGGAGTACGAGGCGCCAGCCAGAGCAAAGCCTGGGGTCGGGGTAGCAGCAGGCAGGCCTCAGGACCCAGGCAGGCCAGGACCGAAACCAGGGGTCTATACCAAGGGCTCAGATGCATCTTCCTCTCCACCCAAGTCACCACCCTCATCTGTCAGAGGTCACCTCCCACAACTTACAGGTTCCCTCCCAGAAGACTCGTGTGGACCCCTTCCCACCCCATTCCTACCACCGTTTGACTTGCTGACTGTTTGATCAGTTCTGGCTCAGATGTCTCTCCCAGAAAGNGATGCTGAAGCTGAAACTCCAATACTTTGGCCACCTGATGGGAAGAACTGACTCATTTGAAAAGACCCTCCTGCTGGGAAAGATTGTAGGCGGGAGGAGAAGGGGACAACACGGGATGAGACGGTTGGATGGCATCATAGACTCGATGGACATAAGTACAAGTAAGCTCTGGGAGCTGGTGATGGGCAGGGAGGCCTGGTATGCTGCTGTCCATGGGACTGCAAAGAGTTGGACATGACCAAGCAACTGAACTGAACTGAACTGTGTTGACCAAACTTAGTGTAGTGTGACGGTTAGTTTGAGGGTGGACTGTGTACCCTCTTCATTGCTATGGCAACGTGAGTGAACAATCCCCTCTATAAAGTCAAATAAGAGTTTAATATGCATCATGGTGAGCAGCCTGCCTATGCAATGTGATATACTGCTTTCACTGAGTATTTCCAAGTAATTTAAAATTCCTCAAAATTATTATGTTTAGTGACTACATAATGCTTTATCTTAATAATGTACCTAAATTATTTACTCTTGCTCTGAGTCTTGACTATTTCTGATGTCAACAGTTCTATGTAACTAGAGGGAACCTCACTGCACGTAGCTCTTTACCGATAAGTAAAGATATATTCCTAGGAATAGACTTACTAGTTCAAGGGGCACATGTCACGTTTTAAGTTTCAATGTTGCAAATTGAGAAACTCTTTCTGCGAATTCTGTGCCAGTACAGACTCTGACCAGAAGCGAATGAGGTTGTCTGCCAGGAATTCTAGCAGAAATGAGGATTTTATTAAAAGAAATAAAATAAAAGGTTGTAAATTTGTCAGGCAAAAAGTAATACCTCAATGTTTTAGGGATGTGAATTTTTTCTTGTTACTACAGAGGCTGAGGAATTCCCCTTCACTTTTCAGTCCTTGCTTTTCTTGTTCTGTGAGGAACCCTCCGGGTATTTTCCTATTGGAAACAGCCTGCCTGTAATCCTTGCGGTACCTAGTTCCCTAGTTTCTTATATACCTTAGCTATTTCACAATGAATACTGTTTGGTGCACTGAAGCTCTGTGCTTCATCCAAGTGTATGAGAGCAAGGAGGGCACGTGGACTGCGCCTGGTGAGCCAGGAGTGCTGTGGGGTGGGCTGCGAAAGCTGTGGGGCCAGCCAGGACCAGAACCCATGGAAGCAGGGACCAGCGGAGAAGGCACAATGCCGCTGCTGACCCTGAACAGTCAAGGGTCCGTTCGGATCCTGCTTGGAGTGTCGTCCACTGACGGTCTTTCTGGAAAGTACCCTTTTCTTCTTGTCATAATTAATGTTCCTCAATTTTTAAAAATTGCTATTTTTAGTGTTATGGCTTTCTAAAAATTTCGTTAAACTCTTCTTCAACTTATTTTTATGTAAGGTGTGAATTAAGGATCTTCACTGACTTCCCCCCAACTAAGTCTACACGTTTTTCAACATCATTTATTGAATTAACCACCTTCCTTGTCATCATTAAGTTCCTCTATTAGTATTTGCTTCTGGGAAAGCTAATCTTTTCCAGTGATTAAAATATTTTCTCTTCTACCAGTACTGCAGGATTCTATTTCCTGTAGATATAGTAGGGCCGGCTCTCTTTCCTCACATACGCATATTTTTCTTTTTTTTCTTTATCTTCTTCGGAAATTCATGTTTCCCCAAGGCTGCCTCACACGTTCAGCCCAGTGCAATTATCTGTGCTGTCCTGCACGCAAGCCTCTGGCCACTTGTGGTTATCCACATTGACCGATATGTTTTCCCCCCACTCCTACTGGGGTGCAGGTGGGGGCTTTAGTCCATGCTTAGGCAAGTATGGAGAAATTACTACATTTTAGATTTGTTTTCAGTAATTCGTCAATGCTTATACATTGTAAACTTCATTCAGAATCTCTAACTGGAGTAAAATTATAAAGTTAACAGCCTTCTAATATGTTCTGTGTAACTGCATGAGAGGTNAGGATGGAGCAGACTGAAGCATCTTGGAACTTTGGAGCAGGCAGGCCTGGAATCAGATCCATGCTCTGAGGTGCATAGAGGTCGCCCCCGGCTGAGGGCCCCGTGTGGCACCTGGGGCACAGGTGTGCAGTAAAGATTGGTCTCCAGCAGTGGTGGAGAGCTTCTCAGGGCTCTGGAGAGCCCTTGCCATGGGCGCTTGGCCCAAGAAAGAGTGGCTGAGAGGGGAGGGGAGGTCGAGAGGAGGATCAGGCCCTCAGGACTGCAGCCTGTCTCCTGACCAGGTGTCCGTGGGCTGCCCGCTGGTGTTCTGATCCATGCAGTGGTGCTGTGTCCAGTCCCACTGGAGAGGGAGGCCTGGCCTCCCCAGACATGCCCCAGCCACCACCTCGGCCCCAGTGAAGGGGAGGCTGGTACACGGCCTGTGAGGGCGGCTGTGGCGGGAGTCCTGAGAACTGGGGTGGCCAGTCCCGTTTTGAGTTACTCAGAGAATCTCTGCAGGGTCAGACTATAGGCTCTGATTTAAAAACCTCTCAATGCTGCCTTTAAAAGGCCACTAGTATTTTCAAAGGAGGGCAGTTGTATTTGAAAGATGCATTTGAACCACAGTCTTTAAAGGCCTGAGGCGGTCAAAAATAGACGGTGGCCGGGTTTCTGCAGGCTGTCCTGCCTCAGGATGTTCTTAAAATCCCCAAGTTGAAAGCCTTGGCTGTCCTCTGCCTCTGGGGCATTACCGTGCCCCGTCTTTCCCTCATCCCTTGCTCCCCTCCCCCACTGCTGGTTCTAATTCCTGCCCCAAATCCCTGCTGGCTCTTGGCCTCTGAAGAGTGGTCTTGATGCTCTGCTGAGCCTAAAACTGAGCCCCAGGGCTGCTCTGCTTCCAGAAGGGGGTAGTGAGCCTGGTGTCTATGGTATCCGTGAAGACGAAGGAGGAAGACTCCGCCCTAATCCCCTGAAACTGGGGGCTGTGTGCCCCCCGGGAGGGCAGAGGAGGCTGGGCTGCCGGGGATGGGGTGGCAGGACCCCCAGCCCTTTGTCCACATGTTGTGGAGGACGGAGCCCCAGGCCCAGCTGAGGGCCTCCTGTCGAGTGTCTCCAGCTTTCACTGCATCCCGTGAGGTCGTACTATGATCATCCCAATTCTATTATCATCTCAGTTCACAGATGAGGGAGGTGATGCCCCCACACGGTTATGTGACTCTCCTCCAGTCTCGTTCACACGGCCTAGTGGAGACACTGGTCCGTGGAGCCCTGGCGGTCGGGCCCCAAGCCGCCTTGCCCTGCTGCTGCAGGCTGAGGGTCGGTAGATGTTTTCTGTGAAGGAGCAGATGGTGAGTATTTCAGGCCAGGCAGAGTATGTCTGGAGAGTCCATATAAGCACTGCTCTTCGTCTCTACAGTGTGAACACTGCGTAGACCACACAGGAATGCGTGGGCAGGGCTGGTTTCAGCTGCAGGTGGTGCTGTGGTCCCTGCTCCGTGGGGCAGATGGAGAGAAGAGAGCCAAGGCCTGAACTATATGCTTACCTGCCCTTTGAGCCATCCTGGGCTCATGCTCATCTTCTGGAGAACGGGGGTGATCGCGTCTCTCTGGGCATTGCTGTAAGAGGATTTAATGAGATAATGCGTGTGGGAGCTCCACCTGGCATCTGGCACATAAATATCTCTCAATAAAGGGAGTATTTTTTCTCCCTACCTAATGGCCGTCCCCAAGGAGGGAGTCACTGGTTGTAGAGCCCAGGGCAGGAATAATAACCAGCACTAAGATAGGGGTCTGTGGTGTGCAGAAGGCCTGCGCAACTCTGTCGCCTCTGGGAGCCTCCTGAAGTTGGTCTGCCTGTCACAAGGCTGCCTCTGTCCTGCTGAGGCGAGGATGGAGAGATCGCCCAGTCTGCCCACCCGGCTGGGATCTCACCTGCATCCCACGTCTCATAACTCCAGCCCCAGTCTGCACCTGCCTCTGGGGCTCTGTGCGAGCCTGTGTCCATTTCTCTGTGTAAAGTAGGGATAATAAAGACATCTCCTTCCTAAGCTGAAAATTCCAGTAATTTGATGTGAAAAAATCTCAACTCTTACCCCCAGGGTTAACTGCCCTTCCGGGGACCCTCTCTTCTGTGGAATGAATCCCTGCTATACCTCTGGGCGGTCAGGCAGCTTTGTCCCTCGTTGGGACATAGCCGTGAGCACTAGGGTGGTGGTGGCAGTAAAGGGGAAGTGGCCAAGGTGCCTCTGTCACACGGGGCGCTGACTGTACCCACGGGGTGGGCCCAGGTCCCCGCACCATCTGCAGCAGCCCCACTGTGTGATCTGCACTGTGTATTGGCTCCCGGGGACCCAGGCTTGGGTCCGAGCATGCCCCGGAGCACTTGCCCCGTTGTTTTGGGGAATGCTGGCAGTAGGGTGGATAGGAGAACTGAGTGAAGAGCTGGAAAGTGGGCCAAATCATTTCCTTGAAGGCCACGGAGAAAAGGGGTTTAATTTACAAAGTTGTTGATTTGTAGCATGACGAGACTCTTCCTGCTTTTTACAGTCTATTTCCTGTGGTATCGGTTTAGAGGCTCCACTTTGCTGTCTCTAGTGAGTCCTTTTAGTTCAGTTCAGTTGCTCAGTTGTGTCCAACTCTGCGACCCCATGGACTGCAGCATGCCAGGCTTCCCTGTCCATCACCAAATCCCGGAGCTTACTCAAACTCATGCATTGAGTCAGTGATGCCATCCAACCATCTCATCCTCTGTTGTCCCTTTCTTCTCCCACCTTCAGTCTTTCCCAGCATCAGGGTCTTTTCAAATGAGTCAGCTCTTTGCATCAGGTGGCCAAAGTACTGGAGTTTCAGCTTCAGCATCAGTCCTTCCAATGAACACTCAGGACTGATCTCCTTTAGGCGAGTCTGCTAATCCTCTGATGCCCAGTTCTCCACACATTTGGATGTTGGAGCTGCTTTGGAAATCAATAAGTTAATGAATGAAAGTCTCCTGTGAACTACAGGATGTGGGTCTTGTGTGCGTGTCAACCCGTGTGTGTTGAACAGTGACTGCAGGGTCACCCCTGTGGAGGTGCGGCTGGGAAGTGCAGCAGGTGGCCCCCAGGCCTCCCAGGGGTGTGCACACCTTGGGTTTCCCATTTTAAAAACTGCTGTTGGTCGTCGTTTCCCTGCCTTGCTCTTGGGGAACTTTCCCATCTCCCCTCATCTCCACCAGTCCTGAGTGCTGAGACGCTACAGTTCCAGTTTGGTGGACAAGGTCAAGTGACCTCAGTGTCCCTGTGCTGCTGCCACGGGTGTGTGTGTTTGTGCATGTGCGTGTGTGTCTGCGCTTGTGTGTGTGTGTCTGCGCCTGAGGTGTGACTCATATGACATAAAAATTAATAACTCAGTGGTTTTTCAGCACATTCACAACGTACGGTACAATCATCACACCCCTCTAATTGCATAGCATTTTCATCACCCAAACAACAAACGCCACCTTCACCATGAACAATCGCACCCTCTTCTCCCAACTCCTGCTTTCTGTCTCTACGGACTTGGCTCTCCTGGGCATTTCATGTGTGTGGCATCACATAGCATATGGCTTTTGTGGCTTACTTCCTCCACTCAGCATACTGTTTTCAAGGTCGTGGCAGCCTATGTCAGAGCTCCATTCCTTTTCATGGCTGAATATTATTCCAGGGCATGGATGGACTACATTTTGTTTATCCGTTTATCTGGACATTTGGGTCATTTCCGTGTTTTACTAGAATGAATAAGGTTGCTGTGAACACTTTTGTACAGATTTTTGTTTGGACATATCATTTCCGTTCTCTTGAGTACATAACTAGAAGGGGAATGGCTGAGTCCCGTGGTTATCCTATGCTTGTCTATACTTGGCTTTTTGAAAACCTGGCAAATTGTTTTCCAAGGTGGCTGCACCATTTATATAGCACCATTAACAGTGGATGTGGTTCCACCAACTCCTGTTATTGTCTGACTTTTTGATTCTAACCATCCCATTGTTGTCCAGCTCTTTTCGACCCCATGGACTGCGTGGGGCTGATTCCAGGCTTCCTTGTCTTTCACTGTCTCCTAAAGTTTGCTCAAACTTATGCCTGTGGAGTCAGTGATGCCATCCAAACAACTCATCCTCTGTTACGCCTTCTCCTCCTGCCCTCAGTCTTTCCCGGCATCAGGGTCTTTTCCAGTGAGTCTGCTCTTCGCATCAGGTGGCCAAAGTATTGGAGCTTCAGTTATAGTGTTATTCAAATCTGTTTCTTCGTTGATCTTTTGTCTAGTTTTTCTATTCATTATTGAAAGTGAATTCAAACCTTCAACTTTTCTTGTTTCTGCCTTTAATTGTCAGTTTTTGTCTCATGCATTTTGGGGCTTTGTGACTGGGTTCTCTGTCGTATCAATCAATGCTGCCCCTCAAAGCATCCCTTTGTTTCCTCGAAATGATAACCCACTCCCGTATTCTTGCCTGGAGAATCCCATGGACGGAGAAGCCTGGTAGGCTACAGTCCATGGGGTCGCAAAGAGTCGGACAC
Source organism: Neotragus pygmaeus (assembly GCA_006410875.1). Classification (NCBI taxonomy): domain Eukaryota; kingdom Metazoa; phylum Chordata; class Mammalia; order Artiodactyla; family Bovidae; genus Neotragus; species Neotragus pygmaeus. Next base: position 3,553,356 of record SJYV01050321.1, read on the forward strand.
GGCTGAGCAACTTCACTTAGACTCAGTGCAGTCAGCTTGTGTCTGAGCATCCACCCAAAGCTCTGTGACTTGTTCAGTTCTAGAATGTGCTTGTGATTGATTCAGTCTTTCCTTTAAGTAGGGCTTATAAATGATGCTGGGCAAGAGGTCATGGAGTTTTGGAAATTGAATAGCCTTTGGATATTATTTAGTCTGTTCTCTCTCTCTCTCTCTTTTTTTCAGATCAACGTGGGGCCTGGCTCAGAGAACTGACATGATCTGCCCCAGGTCACAGCGAGTTAGCGGTAGGGACTGCACTGGGCCTGAAGGTGCTTGGCGCTTTGTTCACCTCCTTTTGTTGAGGTGCCCACATCTGCACGTTGTTATTCTGTGGGTTCTTGGTGCATGTCCACAGGCTTCTGCTTGACTGGAGTCTGCCCTGGGACTCTCGTCTCTGGGTATGAATATGTATATGTGTGTACACCTCCCACCCCCGCAACCTACCCACTTCCCTCTCAGGGACTCTGTTCAGTGGGCCTGGGCTGGGACCACAGATTTGCTTGTCAGGACATCTCTCTAAGTGATGCTGGTGCACAGCCAGCTTTGGACATGAGACACACCAGGCACTTCCTTACTTGTCCTGTGGTTTTATGACAGGCGTTCTTTTAGTAAAATTTTTCTTAAGAATAGCTCTTTGTAATCTTTTAAGTCAGTTTGTCTTTAGCTCCATTTATGCCTGATAGTCACAATTCTGTGGATGCTTCTCTCCCTTTTCTTTCATGCAGCAAGTGAAGCCTGGGGGATAGCGAGTGTTTCCCAGTCCCTCTAGAAAGGCGTCAGAGAGGGTTCTGGTAACAGCGGGAGGGGAGCCCAGCCGGTTTGTACTCCCTTCATGCCTTGTCATGTGTGACTTTTCCTTTTTGTGCTCACTGCAGGAGATGCAAGGTTTCAGGAGTTCTAGAGAGGTTGGGAGACCCTGTCATCCCTCTGTAGGCGGGCTCTGTAAGTCAGGGCTTTATTCCTCGGATCTGTGGATGCCTGGAGAAGCGAGGAGGGCTTCACAGCATCTGTGAATCTCTAGACGATTAGCCTGCATTTTATACACACATCCTCGTGTTACTTCTGAGCAGGAGTTTTACTGGTTTTATCAGGCTCGCGAGGTCCCAGGACACTCAGGAGTGAGGTGTGTTGCTGTGGCTGGCAGGGTGCTAGCAGGATTGGCCCAGGTGCCAAGTCACCGCCTGCCATGTGCACAGGGGAGCCCTGGGTTCATCACTCAGGACCACTGTCCCTAAGATGTGGACAATTGAGGAAGAGCAGAGAGGGCAGACACATGGAAGAGGATGGGATGAGAAGGAAATGTGAACGCTGAGGCACGCTGACAGTATTTGTAAATTATCCACAGCTGGGTAACTCACCGACGCCTACAGTGGGGAGCACGCGTGAATGGCATGTGTCTATGCGAACCTTGATGGAATCCTGAAAGGTAGATGCTAAGCCAGGAAGGTGACCTGGACAGGGGACTGCAGACTGTTTCTGCAAAGAGGCAAACAGTAAATAGTCTAAGCTTTGTGTGCTGTGCAGCGTTGTAACTACCCCACTTTGCTGTTGTCACACTAAAGCAATTGGAGATGTTCCATAAGTGGGTCAATATGGCTCAGTTCCAATTAAACTTTATTTATGGACACTAAAATTGGAATTTTACATGCTGTGCACTTGTCACAAAGTTTTTTCTGCTTTTAATTTTGATTCAACCTTTTAAAAAGGTAAAAGCCATTCTGAACCTGCGGGTTATACAAAAACAGTTGGTCACTTGCATTTGGCGTGTGGCTCTATTTTCTCGACCTCTGACTAGGGTAACCGAGAAGCTCTGGATCTCAGAACTCAAGCTGAATAGCACCGTTCTCCAGCTTTATGCTCTGACCAAAGCTGCAGAACCCAGAAATAAATTAGGTGGCAATTGTAATAATTGAGTCTTAATGTCAGAAGGTACTTATAACTTGATTAAATCTTTTTCTCTGTTATATCTTCCCTTAATTATGCCTAGCTATTGTATGGTATTTTGCAGCTCACAAAGGGCTTGTACATAATCATCTCATTTAATTTTTGTTAAAAATTACTTAAAATTTTATTTTGTTCACCAAAGAAGAACATGAAAATACTTCTTTTGTTAAAAAAAAAAATCAAACAGAAAAAGTGAAAGTTTCTACTGGTTCCCTTCTCTGGTCCACCATTCTCAGCAAAGCAACTTTTTTGACTGCTGTGAATTCTTCCCAAACTTTCCTTGTATGTTTGTATAGGATCTGTGCAGGTGGTTGTGTGGGTGGGCTTTTCTTTTCATTTGCTCACTTGTGTGGTCACATGTGTTTGGTCTATAACTTGCTTTCTGTTGTTGTTTAGTCGCTCAGTTGTGTCCAGCTCTTTGTGACCCCATGGACTGCAGCCCTCCAGACCTCCCTGTCCCTCACTGTGCTGTTACTTTACAATAATATATCATGAAGACAATTCCATGTCCATGTAAGGAAAATACCCATTTTGTTGTAACTCATGCAGATGAGCCCATAGTTTGCTTGTATTGTAGATTGTTTACTTTTTTCTTTGTTAATGATCATTTTAATTGTTTCTTATTTCTCCTGTTATAAACAATGATACAATATCCATTAACACACATGGGTGAGATGTCTGTGTGGACAGTCGTTTCCACATTAAATGTTAACAGATATCATCTAATTGCCCTCCAGAAAAAATAAACTAGCAGTAATGTACAAGAATCCATATCTCCCTATAACTTGGCCCTTTTTTTGCCAGTCATGTGAGCACAATATGTGTCTTTTCACCTGTTTATTGGATGTACTTATATTCCTGTTTGCAGCTAAATTGATCATCTTTCCTCTTTGGCCACTTCTTTTTGTATCTAGTATGAGAAACTCTAGTTTTGATCATAAAAGTTAAGGATTTCTGCTCAATGAGGGAAACTATAAAAGATGGATGAAATATTGATAGAGGATATTTACAAAAGAAAAGAATTGACAAGAGAGTTTTATATAGTACACACAAGTCAACCAGGAAAGATACTGGGGAACGTAATAGAAAAATGGTGGCTAAGATAGTAAAGAATCTGCCTGTAATGCAGGAGACCTAGGTTGGATCCCTTTATCAGGAAGATCTCCTGGAGAAGAGAATGGCAACCTACTCCAGTATTCTTACCTGGAGAAGTCCATGGACAGAGGAGCCTGGTGGGCTACAATCCATGAGGTCACAAAGAATCAGACACAATTGAGTGATCAACATTTTCACTTTCACTAGAAAACTGAGCAAAGGCTGTGGATAGCAATTCACAGAAGGGGAAAAAAAAAAACCCACTATCAATCTCAGTAAAAATCTTCTCAGTCTTCTGATGAGTTTGAGAAACGCAAGTAAAAACAATTACTACAAAGGTAGACCTATTAGATTGGCAAAAATGTAAAAGTTAAATACTACTAACTCATGTCAAGGCTGTGGGGAACTGGCAGACTCTTGCATTTTCATCAGGACTAGTCTCCGAGTCTGCTGCAACCATCCTGGCAGTTGTCTGGAACCCAGCGGTCCTTCTTGGTGAAGGCCCTGGAGAGAAGCATGCCTGAGTCTGCATAGGTGCAAGCCCTCCCTACAGTGCTCACTACAGCCTCCTAGTGGTGGCTGAGCAGCCCTGCAGTGTCACCGCCGGTGAGTGGAAGGGTCACGTGACCGGCGTTCGGGAGCCCGACACAGCAGCGCAGAGTGGAGGCAGCAGGGGAGGCTGACAAGTTCCTTGGCTCACATTGTCTGTGCACATTTGTGCCATTCGTGTAAACGCCGTGTGGAAGTTCATCACAGTGGGCCCCTGGGAGAAGCGGGTGATGGGAGGGATGAAAAATGAGAAGCAAACATGTGTAGATCAGTGATGATGAAAGGCCGTCCCCAGGGAGTTTGACTAACTTAATTTTGAATATCTGGCGCTCATGGAGAAGAGGGGATCTTATTGCATGATTACAAACATGGGGTACAAACATACCCCAGAATCATTTTCAACGTTCATATGATGTGCTTGCTAGAGGTACCTTTTTATCTGTTGGAGGTTATCTTTTCTGTACGTTTTTAATCAGAGAAATGACAAGTACCTTCACATCCATAGTCAATGGTTTTAATACTGTTGAAGAATCTATGCCTTCCTCACTAACTTGATATGTAACTTTTATTGTATACTAACTTTCCACGTAGATGTAGTTTCCATGATTTATTTGGGTATTTTTGTGGCATTTCTATACATTTTAGTTACGATCAATCTATAAAATATCTGTATGTCTCCATTCATTGTTTTTCATTTCAACCTTTTGTCAGCTTTTTAAAAGACTTTTACTATGCAGATTAATTTTTTATCAGCTTATTCTTTTCATTGAAAGTTTACAAGAACCCGTGAGACAGCTGAATTTATTAAATTTATGCACTGATTTACTCTCCATGAGCCCAGTTCTCTGTTTTCATCAGTAAAGCCATAGAGTTGGGTTCAGTCAGGTCAGACACACTTCATATAAAGCTTAGTCATAATTTTTCTTAATATGAATGTTTTTATTATAGTTTTCTAATTTGTTGTTGCTTCAGATACTTTCAGTGTTGATCTTAGCATCTTAGTGAACTAATGTCAATTGGTTCTAATAGTTTAAAATTTTATTCTTGTGGGTATTTTAGGCAGATAATCGTGTATTTAATAAATAAGAACAGTTTTCTTCTTTTTAGTGTTTTTCTTATTAGAAATGTAGAACCCCCATTACAATGCTGTTTGGAAATACTAAAAATGAGTTTCCTTAACAAGAAGTCTTCTGACATATCAACATTCGGTATTAGACTGCCTTGCATTTTCTGGCAAATATTTCTTACTGAGCTAAGGGTAAAGATATTTCCCTTTATTCCTAATTTTTTAATAGATTTTTCTTTTTTAAGGTCAAGAACGGGTGTCAAGTTTTGTCAGGTTTTTCTTTGCATCTATTACAGTGATAGTGATCATGTGTATTTTGCTTGCATATTTTAATTTTTCCAAAAACTCAGTGTGGTGTGTATTAGTATTCCCATTTATGGAGAAGGAAACTAAATAGCCTAGGAGTTAAGGAAGGTGCTTGGGGTTGACCTGGTGGGGTGGAGCGTTATGCACTTTTACCTGGACCTTTCCTGAGTGTTGGCATTCTGTGTGCAGAGCCAAGACTCACTTCAGTGTGTGAACAGAGATGGAGATTAGAAGTTCTTTATTTTTTAAAAATTTTTTTAATATAAACTTATTTTAATTGGAGGTTAATTACTTTACAATATTGTATTGGTTTTGCCATACATCAACATGAATCTGCCACAGGTATACACGTGTTCCACATCCTGAACCCCCCTCCCTCCTCCTTCCCCGTACCATCCCTCTGGGTTGTCCCAGTGCACCAGCCCCAAGCATCCAGTATCATGCATCACAATGGAGTATTACTCAGCCATTAAAAAGATTAGAAGTTCTAACATTCCGTGTTGTGGATTCTGCTTCGGAGGATGCATCCCAGGAAAATAGGATGTGTGCAGAATTTATGAACAAGGCTGCTTGTCACACTGTTGAGTGGAAAGAGTGANACAATGGAGTATTACTCAGCCATTAAAAAGATTAGAAGTTCTAACATTCCGTGTTGTGGATTCTGCTTCGGAGGATGCATCCCAGGAAAATAGGATGTGTGCAGAATTTATGAACAAGGCTGCTTGTCACACTGTTGAGTGGAAAGAGTGAAAAATAGAAAAAGTTCAGTAGAAAGTGAGCTGTCATCCATAACACAGACAATAAGAGAGATATTATGTTCTTATTAGAATATTTCTGGAAATGACAAAACATAGTCTCATGATAACCTAGTGTAAACAGTAAGTGCATTACGTTCTTGAAAATCTCCAGAGCAAATTCTGGTGAGAGGAAAGGGAAGGAGGAGCCGATTGCATTAGCAGTAACAGGACAGCCCCTTGGTGGAAGGGTTTTGGAAATAAGCCAAGCGTTCTTGATCAGGCTTCCCTGGAGAGTCATTTGCGCAAATGTGCAGCCAGTCAAGGTTGTTTAAGGGCTGGACCAGAGCACTTGTCTTTCCTGTCATGAAAGGCTTGGTGTGTGCAGTGCCCGAGTCTGACCTCCCCTTGTGCCTGGTCAGGAAGAATCCTGCAGCCTTAGCCCCTCTCCTCCCCCATCGTGTCTCTGTCTCTCTGTCCATCCCTCTATCTTTCTTGGGAACCCTCTGCCTCTTCCTATTTCCCGACCCTCCAACCGGGGGTGGGGCGCTCTCCTACCTCCTTGACAGCCGGCAGCTGTCAATCTGTTACCACTGGCTCTGTGCAAAGAGCCCAACATGCTTCATTTTAGTAATGGTCTGGACGGGCAAGTGAGACAGCCCTCTGGGCACGCAGGTGACATTTGTACCCGAATCAGCCTGACTCCAGAACTGTTAGCCATCACACTCAGTGTCAGTAAATATTTACTTAGCAGCAGTTACTTCACAGGTACCATGCTGGCTTCTTGGAGTCCTGGATTGAATAAGGCGGTACCATCAAAGAATGCATAGTCTATACAGAAACAGACACAGACAGACATTCTGACTTAAGGTAGCAAGCACAGATGGGCCTTGAAATCACAAAAGACTTCCTGAGGGAGATGATTTTTGATGTAAATCTTTTTTTTTTTAATTGAAGTATAGTTGATTTGTGATGTTGTGTTAGTTTCAGGTGTACAACACAATGATTCAGTTTATATATATAGTCTTTCCCAGCTTCTTTTCCCTTATAGGTTATTACAGATTATTGAGTATAGTTCCCTGTGTTATACAGTAGGCCCTTGTTTATCTATTTTATACATAGTAGTATGTATATGTTAATCCCTCTCCTCTTTCTCCTTGGACAAGTTTGTTTTGTCTGTGTATCTGTTTCAGTTTTGTATTACATTCATTTGTATTAGAATTCACAGCATTTGTCTTTCTCCAGTCCTGAAAAGTGAACTGGAATTGCCTGGATACATGCTCCTAGGGGATGAAGCAGGGGTCTAGCGGGTGCTAGGGTTGGTGGGAGGCGTGACAGCNTTGTTTCCTAGCATGTTGTTTAACCTCCATGTGTTTGTGTTTTTCCAGTTCTCTTCTTGTGATTGACTTCTGGTTTCAGACTGTTGTGGTCAAAAAAGATGCTTGATATGACTTCAATTCTTCTTAAATTTATTAAGACTTATTTTGTGATCTAACATGTGATCTGTCCTGAAGAATGTTCCATGTGTACTTGAAGAAAATGTGTGTTCTGCTGTTTGTAGGTGGAATATTTTATATATATATATGCATATATTAATGTCATCTGATCTAAGGTGTCACATAAGGCCAATGTTTCCTTTTTGATTTTCTGTCTGGATGAGCTATTCATTGATGTAAGTAAAGTGTTGAAGTCCTCTACCATTATTGTATTACACCAATTTCTCCCTTTAATGTTTAGTTGTTCCTATATAGGTTGCATTGATACTTATAAGCGTTATATCAATTTGTTGGATTGAGCCCTCTATCATTATGCAGTGCCCCTCTTTTTTTGTTACAGACTTTATTTTAAAGTCTATTTGTCTGATATAAGTATTGCTACCCCAGCTTTCTTTTAGTTCCTATTTGCATGAAATATTGTTCTCCATTTGTCTCTAGATCTGAAGTGAGTCTCTTTTAGGTAGCAAATATATTAGACATGTTTTGTTTTCTTTTGTTTAGTCTATCCAGCCACCCTATTTATGTCTTGATTGGAGCATTTTTTCTATTTACATTTAAAGTGATTATTGACAGATGTGTGCTTATTGCCATTTTGCCCGTTGTTTTCTGGTTGTTTTTGTAGTTCTTCCATGCTCCTTTCTTCTCTTCTTGTCTTCCCCTGTGATTTGATGACTTTCTTTAGTGTTATGTTTGGATTCTTTTCTTTTGTGTGTGTGTCTATCTATCATAGTTTCTTGGTTTGTGGTTACCATAAGGTTCATATTTAACAGTCTATGTATATAGCAGTCTATTTTAATTGGATGGTCACTTAAGTTCAAGCACATTCTAAAAGCAGTACATGTTTACTCCCTTCACTTTATGTTTTTTGACATCATATTTTACATTTTCATTTCATGTAACAGTTATTTTAGATATATATGATTTTACTGCTTTTATATTTTAACCTTTATACTGGCTTTACAGGTGGTTGGTAAATCCCCTACTTTTACTATTCATTTGCCTTTACCAATGAGATTTTTTTTTTCTTTCATAATTTTCTTGTATCTATTTTTGGCCTTTTCTTTTTCATTTAAAGAAGTGTCTTTAAATTTTTCTGTAAGGCTAGTTTGCTGCTAAGTCGCTTCAGTCGTGTCCGACCCTGTGCAACCCCAGAGATGGCAGCCCACCAGGTTCTGCCATCCTTGGGATTCTCCCGGCAAGAACACTGGAGTGGGTTGCCATTTCCTTCTCCAATGCATGAAAGTGAAAAGTGAAAGAAGTTGCTCAGTCATGTCCAACTCTTTGCAACCCCATGGACTGCAGCCTACCAGGCTCCTCCATCCATGGGATTGTCCAGGCAAGAGTACTGGAGTGGGGTGCCATTGCCTTCTCCAAGGCTAGTTTAGTGATTAATTCCTTTAGCTTTTGCTTGTCAGGGAAACTCTTTATCTTTCCTTCAATCCTGAACAATAACCTTGCTGGGTAGAGTTGTAAGTTTTTTCCTTTCAGTGCTTTGAATATATCATACCACTTCCTTCTGGCCTGTAAAGTTTCTCCTGAGAAATCAGCTTACAACCTTATGGGGGTTCTCTTGTATGAAAGTAGATGTTTTTCTTTTTCAAATTTTAAGATTCTCCATATCTAACATTTTAATTATAATGTGTCTTGGTGTGGGTTTCTTTGGGTTCATCTTTTTAGAGACTGTTTCCATGACTTAGAATGTCTCCCCTTCACCAGGTTAAAGAAGATTTTATCCATTATTTATTCAAATAGGGTTTCTGTCCCTTTCTTTCTCCTACTTCTAGATGAGAATATTAATATGCTTGATGTTGTCCCAGGGGTCCCTTAAATTATCCTCCCTTTTAAAATTCTTCTTCCTTTTTCCAATTAGGCGGTTCCCTCTGCCCTACCTTTGATCCATTCTTTTCCATCCTCTGGCATGTTGTTGACTCCTTCTTGTATATTTTTCATTTCAGTTACTGTATTCTTCAAGTCTGATCTTTTGATATATTCTATCTCTTTGTTGAAGTTCTAAGTTCATCCATTCTTCTCTTGCGTCTGATGAGCATTTTTATGGCTATTAATTTGATACCTTTATCTGGTAAATTTATCTGATATCTTTATCTGCTTATCTTTGTTTCATTTAGTTATTTTTCTAGGGTTTTATCTTGTTCTTTCTTTTTGGAAGATATTTGTTTCCTAATTTTGCCTAACTTTCTGCATTTTTTTTCCCCTATGTATCTTGTATATCATCTGTATCTCCCAGACTGGAAAGAGTTGGCCTTATGTAGAAGGTGTCCTGTGGAGACCACTGGTGCATGTCCCCTGTAGAGGCTGTGTGAGCCTTTCTGTTGTGTTTGGGCCACAACTGCTACCCTGCAAGTGGACTGGTAGGTGGGGCTGGCCCCCAGTGTGACCGGCTGTGAGGCCCAGCCACAACTTTTGTGAGCATGCTAGTGTATAGGCCTGAGGCAGGAGACACTTGGGAGGTTGCCAGTGTCATCCAAGGCCACCTACCAGGTGAAGTGGGGCTCACCCCCCAGGGCGGGAGCCACTCTGGAGGGGCACTGATGCCAGCAAGGGATGCCCATCAGTTGAGGCAGAGTGAGAGTCATGTTGGAGGGGTCGGCAGGGTGGCAGTTTGGGCAGGACAGGTCCTTAGGGGAGCCCTGGGATGGGATGCACAGCATTAGCTAGGTTGGTTAAGAGTGACTGGAATGGTGCCTGCCAAACCGGCGAGGTGAAGGCAAGTTAAAAAAAGGAGCAGCACCTGCCCCTGCTTCTACCCCCTGGAGGGAGTTCCAGCAGACCCCTGTCTCTCTGGTACCTTCCTTAATATTAACCAGTGGATCGTCTCATATGACACAGATGCTTTTCAAGCTATTGCCTCTGTCCTGGGACTTGAAGCAGGTGAGTTTGTGTGTGTGCCCTTCAAGAGGTAGAGTCTCAGTTCACCCCGCCCTTCAACTCTCCCAGATGTAAGCCCCACCAGTTTTCAAAGCCAGGCATTATGCAGGCTCATATTCTTGCTGCAGGTTCCCTGGGCTGGGGAGCCTAGTGCGGTGCTCAAATCCCTCACTCCTCAGGGTGGACCTCCATAGTGGGGATAGCATTCCCATTTTGGGGTTGCCACACGAGGAGTATGGGTCCTAACCAGGCTCCATCTCTGCCCCTCCTACCCATCTCATGGTGGCTTTTTCTTTATATTTTTAGTTGTAGAAAATCTGTTTGGCTTACTCCCGGTCATTCTTAAAAAGTTGTTCTATATGTAGTTGTAGTTTGGGTGTGTCCATGGGAGGAGGTGAACTCAGGATCTTCCTATTCTGCATTTTGGTCTGTACTCAAGAAATAAACCAGAAGAGAGGAAATTTAAACATATTTGGAGAAGGGGGGTGTTGGAAGTTAAGTAATATAGCAAGATTACAAAAAAGGTAGAAGGAGATTGGGAAAGGAGTTTATGAAGACAAAAATGAATTCCTTCTCCCTCTAAAAATGAGTTCCTTCTCCCAGAAAAGAAAGAAATTAAAACAAAATTTATTGGTTTGTGGGGGTTTGGGTTAGTTTAATTTTTAAATTTTTACTTATTTATTTTATATTGGAGTAAATTTGATGTACGACATTGTATTAGTTTCAGGTATACAACAAAGTGATTTAATTATACATGTACATATACTGTTCTTTTTAAGACTCTTTTCCCCTCTAGATTATTACAGAGTATTGAGTAGAGTTCCCTGGTCTATTCAGTAGGTCTTTGTTGATTATCTATCTATTTTGTATATAATAATATATATATGTTAACCCCAGCTTCCTAATTTATCTCCCCTTCCTTTCCCCTTTGCTAACCATACGTTTGTTTTCCACGTCTGTAAATCTATTTGTTTTGTAAATAGGTTCATTTGTATATTTTTTAATATTCCACATATAAGTGATATCATATGATACTTGTCTTTCTCAGTCTTACTTCACTCCATATGATAATCTCCAGGTCCATCCATATCACTGCAAATGGCATTATTTCCTTCTTTTAATGGCACAATAATACTCCATTTTTTATCCATTCCTCTGTTGATGGACATGTAGGTTGCTTTCATGTCTTAGCTATTGTAAATAATGCTGCAATGAACATTGGGATATGTGTATCTTTCTGAAGTATGGTTATCCCTGGATATATGCCCAAGAGTGTGATTACTAGGTCATATGGCAGTTCTATTTTTAGTTTTTTAAGGAACTTCCATACTGTTCTTCATAGTAGTTGTATGATTTATGTTCCCGCCAACAATGTAAGAAGATTCGCTTTTCTCCACACCCTCTCCAGAATTTATTGTTTGTAGACTTTTTGATGATGGCCATTCTGATACCTCATTACAGTTTTATTTACATTAATAACATATTTGAGTTGAGCTGTATGTCTTCTTTGGAGAAATGTCTAATTAGATCATCTGACCATTTTTTGATTGGGTTCTTTGTTTTTTCTGATATTGAGCTATTAGTTATTTGTATATTTTGGTGATTAATCCCTTGTCAATTGCTTCATTTGCAATATTTTCTCCTATTCTTTGGATTGTCTTTTTGTCTTGTTTGATTTCCTTTGCCATGCAAATGCTTTTAAGTTCTGTCAGGAATATTAAGAAACAATTGTGAACAAGCAACAGAATTTTATATGAACCATTTTCTCCTGATTATCTTGATGCTAAAGCAGAAAACAAAATTAAAACAAAATTTGTATTTGAGGTAGTGGAAAGTTATATGGTCTCACACTTCTGGCCTCCAAAGGGACACAAAATTATCTGATGAAAGGAGGAAGACAGGGGTGTAAAATAGGTTGGAGAAGAATAGATCTGGAACAGATACTAAGGAGAATGGGAAGGAGAACTGACTGATAACACATGAAAAGCAAGTTAAATGGTGTTGGGACCCAAGTGAGTCTGGAAACCTTGAAATTGTAGCTGTTTCAACTGCACAGTTGGGCAAATTTCCTTATTTCTATTGCTCAAATCAACAATGTACAAACAATGAAGGCCAGCACAAGAAGGGATTTGGCAGTGTAAAAAGGGTGAATTCACTGAGAAATGAATGAGAAGTTTAGACGGAAAAAGAGTCCATGAGGGATTGATGGATTACGGCAAGAAGGAAAGGCTGCAGGAACTAGGGATGAAGTTGAAGAGCAAACTTCTAATCCAATGATTATTCTGTGCTTTTTGTTTATGGGATCAAATTATATATTCTATATAGCCATTAGGGTGTATTTGGTTGCAAGTAAAATCTACCCCCTCAAATGACTTTCAATAAGGGGACATAACAAAAAATCTAGAACTAGGAAGCTCTGTGAGTAGTTAAACAAATGGCACAAAAGTATCAGGAATCTGGGCCAGTGTCTCTGCTCTCGTCTCCATTACTCTCACAAATTTTAAAATGGCTGCCAGAAGTCACCCCAGGAGTCCTGTCTTTGTAAAACACCACCCCTAGCCAGCCTTGGGAGGTCTAAGCCATGGTGTGATCGCTGCTGCTGCGGGTGTGGTTTCCCCCTAACACCAGATGGGGTAGGCTTCTGCTAACTATGACAACAGTGAAGAGTGGTCTGTGGGAATCACAAGTCATTATTCTTTAGGATAGCCCTCAAACAAAAAGGCACTACCATAAAGTTCCCAAGTGACTGCACTAGCGCTTCCAGTCTTTTTCCTAGAGATCTTTACATCAGTGCAGGAAGGAATACTTTCCCTGTTTATCGGGTGTGGAAAATGAAGCCCACTGAAGGGAAAGTACTTGGCTGGGGTCACTCAGGACATCCCCAAGTTCAAGGCAAGTACTAATTACCCTGATGGAGATTATGACCAAAATGCATAAAATCCTTTGAACCTTTACTAAAACATTCACCTTCTCAGGACAGCTAAATTTCTACTGTCTTTTCCCTTTATCTAAAAAAAAGGATACTTTTACCTACCTAAGCTCTTGTTTTTCTCATTAATATACATCCAAATACGTTGCAAATATTTCTGAAAAAATACTTTCCACGTTAGGCTTTCCATGTACTTGACTTTCCTGACTTCAATTCATGGTCATATATCGGCTGATGCTTCTAAGTTTCCTCCATGTGCGGAACCTGCATCTCTTGTGTTTCAGCTAAATGAACATTTGAGGTTGAAAAGGGAAGTGGGCTGGTAGGCCACAGTCTGCCTTACACCGTTTGGACAAATTTGACAGTTCACTATATTTTACCTTTATTTTATTAAAAGAGTATAAAATATAGATAACAGTATTGATGATAGGAATAAGAACCATTAGTCTTATAAACTTAGTATAGTTATGACAGAAAGGGGCAAATCTTCATTCTCCTCGGATGCTTTTTAGACTTCAACTGATTAATTTTTATCAAGTTGTGATGGAAAAATGCAAAATTGAGAATATGAGTAAAATGATAGAGCCATATTATCAAAGATTATATCCCCACACACACACACACACACACACAGAAATAAAATTTCCCTTCAAATATATAATTCTATTAATTAACATTCATGCAGTTTACTCTAATTCACATTTTCACGAACTCATACATGAAAAGGAGACTATCTACTTCTCTTTATATTCACAGTTCTCAAATCTTGTGGTCTTCTTTAAATAACTTTTCTCATTTCTTCCTAACATCCACTTTGATCCTTTTACTTTTAACAGAAGTCCAACGCTGCTGTTCCTCTATGTTTGTCTCTGACTCTTCCTCTCTGTCTTGAACTGCAACTCTCACGCTTTCATTTTTTTTCTATCAGTCACACTTGCTTTCCTTTCCCCTAAAATGTTCCTAAATGTCTCAGTGATTTTTCTTCCCAAAGTGATCCTAAGTGCCTTTAAGCAAAGAGAATAGGAATACAGTCAACATAAAGAAGTAAGAATTAGAAATAGAAATAACTTACGTGTTGGCAGTTTCTTAGTATTTTTTTCCATGTGGATTATTTCTTATTTGTGCTCTTTAGACCATAACTATTAGAATTCCTCTGCCTGGCCCAGCCTTAAGAATCTCGTTATAAGCACTGAATGTTTTATTAACCAAAAAAATTTAGTGAACAGTGCACACACAGGACCTAAATTCCAATCTAATATCTGTCTTTGGATAATAATTAACACCACAAGATTTTGCTCATTTTAGACTTAGTAGAAGGAAAAACAAATCTAAATTCATGAAAAATCTGAATCACAGACCATTTTTAAAAGCGAAATTGCTGGGACTTCCCTGGTTGTCCAGTGTTTGGGCATCTGCCTGCCAGTGCAGGAGATACGAGTTCCATCCCTGGTCTGAGAAGATTCCACATGCCCTGGGGCCACTAAGTGGTCACTAGCCCGTATGCAACAACTACTGAACCCAAACTCTAGAGCCCGTGCTCTGCAACAAGAGCCACCACAATGAGAAGCCCGTGCACGCAATGAAGAGTGCCCCCCCCTCACCTCACCACAACTAGAGAAAACCTTCATGCAGCAGCGAAGGCCTAGTGCGGCCAAAAGAAAGAAAAGCTGAGCTGTTGCATTGCTTTCCTATATCTATCCTCTGGAGAAGGGAAAGGCAACCAACTCCAGTGTTCTTGCCTGGGAAATCCCATCGACAGAGGAGCCTGGAAGGCTATACAGTCCAAGGGGCAGAGTCAGACATGACTTAGGGACTAAACAACTTGAACTTCTAAGTAACTTGAACTGCTAAGCAAGGTTTGCTAAGTTTTGCCTACCCGAATAATTGAATAACACTTCGGGTAGTTAGTAAGATCAGTTTAAACATAAGGACTTCCCTGGTGATCCAGTGGTTAAGAATCTGCCCATCAATGCATGGGACTTGGGTTCGATCCCTGGTCTGGGAAGATCATACATGCCACAGGGCAGCTAAGCCCCTGTGCCACAACTGCTGAGTCCACGCTCCGAAACTCATGAAGCCTGTGTGCCTAGAGCCTGTCTTCTGCAAGAGAAGCCACCTCAATGAGAAGCCCAAGCACCATGACAAAAGGTAGCCCTGCCTCATTGCAACTAGAGAAAGCCCTTGAGCAGCAACGAAGACCAAGATCAGCCAAAAAAGAAAAAAAAAGAAAGTAAACATAAATAGCAAAAGCGTATATCTCCTTGAAAACTTTTAAGTAGGCTAACATCCTAACCTTTTCATACTGTTCATGTTTTCATTCCAATTCCAAAGAAAGGAAATGCAAAAGAATGCTCAAACTACCGCACAATTGCACTCATCTCACATGCTAGTGAAGTAATGCTCAAAATTCTCCAAGCTAGGCTTCAGCAATACGTGGACCGTGAACTTCCTGATGTTCAAGCTGGTTTTAGAAAAGGCAGATGAACCAGAGATCAAATTGCCAACATCCACTGGATCATGGAAAAAGCAAGAGAGTTCCAGAAAAACATCTATTTCTGCTTTCTTGACTATGCCAAAGCCTTTGACTGTGTGGATCCCAAAAAACTGTGGAAAATTCTGAAAAAACTTTTTGGCAGTGTCCCCACTCTCTCCATCACCCCCATCCTAGTTCAAGTCCAACCAGTAGCACTTCAAGTTGATCGTAACCAATTCCAAATTGCTCTCTGGTCCTTCAGTTCAGTTCAGTCGCTCAGTCCTGTCCGACTTTTTGCAACCCTATGGATTGCAGCATTTGCCAGGCTTCCCTGTTCATCACCAACTCCTGGAGTTTACTCAGACTCATATCCATCAAGTCAGTGATGCCATCCAGCCATCTCATCCTCTTGCATCTCCTTCTCCTTTTGCCTTCAGTCTTTCCCAGCATCAGGGTCTTTTCTGTTGAGTCAGTTCTTCACATCAGGTGGCCAAGATATTGGAGTTTTCAGCTTCAGCATCAATCCTTCCAATGAATATTCAGGACTGATTTCCTTTAGGATTGACTGGTTGGATCTCCTAGCAGTCCAAGGGACTCTCAAGAGTCTTCTCCAACACCACCGTTCAAAAACATCAATTCTTTGCTGCTCAGATTTCTTTATAGTCCAACTCTCACATTCGTACATGACTACTANAATTTGGCCTCATGCACACGTGCCACGCAGGCGGGAATAATGTCTTTTGACATGTGTATTTCCTCTAGGATCCCTCTTCTCAGCAAACACCCCGATTTCAGAGAAGTAATTACGAGGATTACAGAGGCTATGGAATATTAATTAATGTTCCTTGTAAGTGGAAATGTTGCTTCTCATGTTGTTTCTCTCTCTCGGTAGCTGACACATTTCTAGAACTCAATTGTTTGTTGTTTAGTTGCTAAGCCATGTCCGACTCTTTTGCGACCCCCTGGACAGTAGCCCACCAGGCTCCTCTGTTCAGGGGATTTTCCAGGCAAGCATACTGGAGTGGGTTGCCATTTCCTTCTCCACTAGAACTCAATAGTTGTTTCCTATTCGTAGTGAATATATTTTCTTGATCCACCCCGGTAACTTTCTGCTTCCTAAGATTGGATGGCCTCCAAAATTTCTAGTGTTTTATGCAAACTTTTAGGTTTTCAAATATCAGCTTCTCGTAAGTCAAGTCGCAAATTCCCATTCATTGCTGAGGTGTTTGCAATCACTAGTATTAATTCTGATTAGCTGTCTGGGCTGCTGGCCACAGCTGTTCTGGGACACCGTAGGGACTGGCCTACCGTGTACTGGCGGGAACTGCGGCTATATGGGGATAGTGGCTGCCCCTGGTTTGCTCTGAGGACCCTGGACAGTTACAAGGCTAAACATATAAAATGAAGGGTCTTCACAAGTCACTGAGTCATTTTTTCAGATTAGATTTCCAAATGTCAAAAGGAACAGTAGCTCATTAAAACTGCAACTGTAAAACCCACCAACGCCACATGTAGGAAAGTGATTACAGAGCAAGCCTGATTAATTAGGTGTGAAAATTCAGGACCAGTGTGGTAATAAATGATGGGGCTCACCCAGCAGCCTGCTCCCCGTCCACTGTGTTTCGCTGAATGGCCGATTTTCCACGCGTCTGTTGTACGGAGATCACGTTTCAGAGCTGGTAAGGTTTACATCTAAATCACAGCACTGACCGAAGACCACGCAGAGTTTCAGACACTTCCAACTCAGGCTTCCTTTATCTTCTTTCTCTATGGCCTGTCATTTATCACTAAACCTTCCTGAGTCTCATTTTCTGCATTTATAGAAGGAGAATTTTTGTTCCTACTTATACACCAAGCCTTTGAATAGAAGCAATTTCATTAAAAAACAAACAAAAATAAACTCTGCATTATCCTGTATGTGGCTTTGAATCTTTGAGTCTGAGAGATCCTGTGATATGTAAATATGATGTTCATTGTCTACTATCATTTAGAAATCTGAGGATCTGGTTTATCAGATTGATGTTTTGAATTGAAGTAGAATAGCATTTGTGAAGGTGTCTAGTGTAGGGCTGCATATGTAGAAGGTGTTCAGTAGCCACTGGCCGTGTCATGTCATCTGAATGGAGAAGATGGAATTCCAGTTTCAGAAAATGACAGCGGGAAGCAGTGGACTTACTGGGACAGGCCCGCTCTGGTGAGCCCGACATCGTCCTTCTTCAGGGATGCTCAGGGTAGCGTTGTGCAGTGCTTTAGGGTCATAAATATTAATCATCACTGTGAAATTGTCCAGAAAACCTTTCCTTTCTTCCAGGCCCCAAACTTTCAGTGACTTCCAATTGACTACAAAATAAAGTCTGCTTTCCTTGGCTTTTAACGATTCTGCAGCCAGTTCCAGCATGGGGATGATTGTTTTTCCACAGTACCCACTGAGTGTGCTGCGATTCACCTCTGTTCTGATACCATCTCCCCAGAGACATGTCAAATACCAAAGGTAAGCACCCCGTCTCCCAAGACGACCCCCACATCAGATGCCAGTCTCAGTTCCAGGTGCCACCTGTCTCCTGACCGAGTGGCTAAAATCAGAGGTCCTCAACAACCCCTTCTTGGGTGCCATGAACCTGCTGGGGCAGCTCAGCGAACTCGGGGAACCAGCTTACTCACTGGGTCAGGGGTTTACTGGAGAGGATTTGAAGGGTCGGAGTCAGCAGCCAGATGAAGAGATACGTCTGGCCCTGGGGAATCCGGCCCATCTCAGGGCACAGGGAAGCCTTCTGTTCCCCCAGCCTTGGAGCTCTCCATACCTGTCCTTTTGGGGCTTATGGAAGCTCAAGACATGGGCATGAGTCATTTGACCTCTATTCACTCTCCCCTCTCCAGGAATCAGGGTGGAGAGGTCGGGGTGGAGTGGGGTAGAGGGTGGAGGGTGAGGAAGGAGTGAAAGTTCCAGCCCTATGTTTGGGTTTGGTTCCCCGGCAACCAGCACCCTCCTTTGATGCTTTCCAAAAGCCTCCACATTAACAAAAGAAAACACTAATTCCAAGGGTTTTAGGAGCTCTGTGGAAGAAATGGGATGAAGACTAAATGCTCATTTCTCATAAATCACGACCTGGTAGCAGCCTACTGTTCCAGGGTGCCCTTATTTTCAGGGCATTAACCCAGCGTCCTTCTCACTCTTTTTTTCTCATGCCTCTGAACCAGCTGGATTCCGCTTCTCCTTGCATACGCCCTAGCACCCCCCACTTCCCGGCCTTTGTCACTAGAGGAATGGCTTTGCCAAGCTGTCACTCTGTCTCAGGCATGGTGCTAGGTGCTGGGGATGTGACTTGAATGTATGCAGTCTTTGACCTCTGTTAGCTCTTTGTCTGATAGGGACAGATGCATAGAGAGACAGTTAAAAACCTCTTGGGATGAATACAGTGATAAATGCTCTGTGTCATCAAACTCAGGGCTCATGGCTTCCTCAGACTCCGATGCCCTTCACCACTGTGTCACGTGTCTATGCACTGAAGCCGACCCTGGCTAGAATCATGCGTTTACCTGGAACAGCTCTGTCTCCATCTTACCTGGGGAAAGGTGACACCCCTACCCGAGTATAGCCTCCCTTTGCTGTAATCTTCATTCCTCTTAAGTCTCATTGAAACTGTCTGTCTTTTATTTCCACTGTTTTCTTCTGACAGCCTGTTTGCCTCTTCCCTTTCACTCCCTCCATCAAGCTTGGACCTCCATGGACCATCACTTACATTCCAGTACCGCTCTGGATGGTAGCCCACACCCTTTGTTACTCCACCACTGGAATCCTGGGTCCTCCTGCCCTCTGCCTTCTCTGCATCTATGCTGACCCCTTTGGCTACTGCTGAGGCATCTTGCCAAGTGAATACTCTATAAAGTCGTGCTCTTTCCATTCCTTTGGGCTATTGGTGCTGCCCAGAAATCCTTCACGTGTTCCTCACTGGCTGTCAAGTGGCAGTTTCAGAACTTCTCTCTTCTGTGATGGAAAGATCATGAAGGGGCCTTGTATTTCACATTAAGAAAATTGGATCTTATTCCCAGGAAATGTGTAGCTGGCAGACATTCTAAGACATGTGTGTGTGTGTGTGTGTGTGTGTGTGTGTGTGAGAGAGAGAGAGAGAGAGAGAGAGAGAAATGAAGCTAAGTTCTTTCTGGCAGATGTTCAGAGGTGAGCTTGAGGACACAGGACAACTTTGGGGCCAAGTGAGAAGGCACTGAGCCAGGACTTGGCAGGAGGACAGGAAGGAGGGGACAGATTTGAGAGTTATATAGTAAGTAAAATTGGTGGACTCCAACTGAGGCAGAAAATATAAGAGGGGGTGACGTCTTAGGGAAAAAACTAATGATTTTCATTTCCAACATGTTGACTTTTAGTTGCCGGTGGGATCTGAAGTGGAGCTTTGATATATGAGTCTGAGGCTCGGGGGATGAGGCCAAGCCTGGAAATATAGATTTAGGAGCCACTGGCATATAGATGGTAATTACCATCACGAGAATGGCTGCGGCTACCCAGGGAGCATGTGGAGTGAGAAAAGCAGTGGGTGGAGGACAGAACCTGGGGAATGGCAGCCTTCACAGAGCAGATGGAGGAAGACGGGCCCACGAAGGGGCCAGAGGAGGAACCGTCCAAGGGACTGGGGGAGCCAGATGATGTGGGACCACGGAAGCCTCGGGAAGGAAGAAGCGATTAATTGCATCACACATAGCAGAGAGATCCAGTGAGATTCGGATTGCAAAATGCCCATCATGCTCGACATTTAAGAGCTCCTAGTGGCATTTTCTGAGAACATGTTCAGTTGAAGGTGGGAGCAGGAGCCAGACTACTGAGAGCTGGAGAGAGGAAGGAGGGGATTTGAGCATCAGTTCTCTGAAAAACAACCCAGAAGGGAATGGGTAGACCAGATGGCTACTTCCTGGGTGGTTCCTGGGAGGATTTGGTGGTAATGGTCTAGGTCATACTGTTTCCCTTTGCTAGAAGGCTTTACCTCCACACCTGCTCCACATTCTTATCTATACGTTCAGGAATAACTAAATGATAGTTCTTCCATGGGAAATCTCTGAAGATCTCCTCATAGGGAAGTATTAGCTCTCCTGTCTGGGCTCTGGCAACATTAAATCTAAATCTATGGTCCACTTACAACATTTATTTCTGTTTTTCTTTAACTCCATATTGTAGCTATTTATCTGCATATTCATTCCTTTGTTAGATTGTACATACATCATGTGTTGTTCAGTCACNTATTAGCTCTCCTGTCTGGGCTCTGGCAACATTAAATCTAAATCTATGGTCCACTTACAACATTTATTTCTGTTTTTCTTTAACTCCATATTGTAGCTATTTATCTGCATATTCATTCCTTTGTTAGATTGTACATACATCATGTGTTGTTCAGTCACTAAGTCATGTCTGACTCTTTGTGACCCCATGGACTGCAGCACACCAGGCTTCCCTGTCCTTCACTATCTCCCCAAGTTTGCTCAAACTCATGTCCCTTGAGTCAGTGATACCATCCAGGCATATCATCCTCTGTTGTCTCCTTCTCCTGCCCTCAATCTTTCCCACCATCAGGATCTGTTCTAATGAGTCAGTTCTTTGCATCAGTTGGCCTAAGTATTAGAGTTTCAGCTTTGGTCTTTCCAGTCTTATTCAGGGTTGATTTCCTTTAGAATTGACTGATTTGATCTTGCTGTCCAAGGGACTCTCAAGAGTCTTATTCAGCAACGCAGTTCGACAGCCTCAGTTCTTTGGTGCTCAGTCTTCTTTATGGAACTCTCACATCCATATATAACTACTGGAAATGTGTACATTTGTCTAATATTTATTTTTCTATATTCTATATACCCATATTCCAGAATGAAATGGGAAGCTGCAAGGTCAGTGGGAACTCAACAAATAATTATTGAAGGAATATATATATGTATATATCTAAATATATATATATCTGAACATCCACCACAATTACATAGAAATATTTCGGAACTTTGATTTGTGTGGAGTTTTGTTAATAGAATCAATAAACAGAAGGTAGTATTTCTACTCTAATTGTCATCAGATCCTTCAGAGCAGGCTTCTGTTACACATAGTCCTTGGACATGCTGAAGCTCGATTTTTCACTAAGATGGCAGTTTCTACCACCCCGTGGCATGGTACCTTTAAATCATTGGAAAGAAAGGTCTCTCATGTCTGATTTTAGCAGACAATACAAAACCCACTATTACAGGATTGGTTCAAATGAGCCCTGGGGTTTCTAGAAGTGTAAGTAAATTCTCCTTTTGTGCCACGTCCTGGTGGTTTTAATATTTGTAT
This sequence comes from Neotragus pygmaeus, assembly GCA_006410875.1. NCBI lineage: Eukaryota > Metazoa > Chordata > Mammalia > Artiodactyla > Bovidae > Neotragus > Neotragus pygmaeus. The sequence continues at coordinate 3,575,189 of SJYV01050321.1, forward strand.
TTATATGAAGAATTTCTTAAGTTTGGATATTCTCATAGTTTTAGAAATGCATGTGTGTGCATTTATTTTTTCCTGGGAAGAAACTGCAGTGAGAAGACATGGAGAGAGAGGGGGGTTATTGATTCCTGTGTTTTCCCAAAAATCCAAGCATCAGGGAGAAGCTCAAATTGTCTTCTTCTGAAAATACAGAGTTTTAGGGAGCCTGGGCGGCAGGGACTTAAGTGCATTTATCTCCTTCTCAAAGGTGGTCTTGCCTTGGACTTTGTTTAATGGAGAAGGAGGGAACAGTGAGCTGGACTGTTTGCTGGGTCAATGGGGAAAGCTTCTCAGGGTGGGCTGCTCACTGAGGACTCCCTACAGACAGTCAGTCACCCGTCGGGTCTCTCCGGTTCTGAGCAGAGTCCCGTCACCTCTGGCTGTTTCTGGGGGCGAAGCAGCAGGCTGGCTCCCAGGCCTGAGTCTGTGCCCTCGTCACCATCATTTTCACTTTGCCCTTGGCCCTGCAGGTGATGATGCAGCCTGGTTGTAAGTCTCTATCCAAGTGTGCGCAAGGGGGGTCCTGAGCTCTGCTTGTTTGAACGACCGGAGGAGGCTGCTTGGGGCTCTTGCAGGTGGGTCTTCAGAGGCAGCTGTGAGAGGGCGGGGAGGGCTGGCTACTCACTCCTCGTTCCTCTGGAAGCAGCCCAGCTGGTCATGCGCCAGCAGGAACATCTTCCTGTATGATAAAGTGAACACTGGATGTGCTTAATGAGACCATTGGAGTGTCTCTTCCAATTACCTTTTTGGGGAGAAAGAATGGAACATACCGGCGTGAACGGAAAGCAGCGAGTGTTCATTTAAAAGGTCAAGTGTATTTGGTCTCTACTTGCTATGCCTGTGTCTCCGATCTGACTCCTGGTGCCTTAATCAGACACTGACTTCAGAGTCCTGTGTGCACACCTGAGGTTTGACGGGACTGTGCAGGAGGCGTTCATTTGGGTTAACGTGTCTTTTATTGAGTTTTCAAAGAAGTTTATGCAGAACAGTAGACAATGAAGTTTCTGCTGGGAGGCTGTTGGGGTATGTGAGAAAAAGCCTGTCCTGGATGAAAGGCCTTTTAAGATTGTGAATTCAAACACGTGAGGCCAAGCCTCGCTGGGGAGTGATTCTCCTAAACTGGCTGTGACAGAATCTCATACGGATGCAAAGAGAATGTCAGAAGCCTGTAGCCACCCTTTATCCTGGGTGACCATGACCGTCGAAGGTTGCAAATATTTGTGGAGAAGTTACAAGATGCCAATAGCGCCATGGGACTCACCGTGGAAGCGTAATTCGAATGTAGATGGGGGTGGTGGAGCAGAGCTGCTTGATTAAGTTAATATGTATTGATATTTCTCCTGCTGTTTTGACTTCCTAGCCTGTTTAAATTCAGTCTTGTCACAACAAAATACAAAAGAGGCTGCTATGACATTGATTTTTTTAAACATCCTGCCTCTGAAGGATACTGTGTTTTTTTGTTTTGTATATTGTGTATGTGTCTATGTCTGTGTGTGTGTGTTTGTATTCCAGAGTTGACAGTCAGGACGGCAGAAATGTTGAAATTGTGGCACAAATAATTATGTTAAATTGTTGAGCATAAATTATCAAGGGAAATACAGTTTGATTGTAAGCATAAATCAATTTTATGCGTCACAAAATTGCCACCATTAGAGTTTGCTGAGACTTATTTCTGACAGTGGTGAACACAATGATGATCTGAAAATAGACATGCTGGTGTCTGAAGACCCCGTGAAAACCTGGAGTTACTGATTTATGGGGGAGAAGGTGGGCAAGGAGGGGTGTGTGGGTGTGAAGAACCTGAGACAGGTGAGTGTCCAGTCCCCTGAGCCAAGCCTCAGCACACCGGGCCTCTTCCTCTGCTGTTGCCTCCAACACCTCTGCTTCCAAGTCAGAAGCAAACGCAGCTACAAGTGCCCAGTCTGCCCATGTGCGTGCTGTTAACCACACTCATCCTGAGTTAAAGAGACTTGTTTTAGTAGACAGACCAGAGACAATCACCCAGCCATCACTCTCTTATCTGAGCAGAAACAACTACTTGCATCTATATCCAGAACATCTATTGACCAGAACGTTCCTCTCTGTGTATTTTATATCTGGAGTTTTGGGGCGGTGTCGAGGAGGAGGGCTGCTCACATTTGAACACAGCTGTGTCTAATTTGGGAATTTTCAATACTCAGCACAAATGATGGTGCTTCTCTTGCATGTGTGTTTAGTTGCGTCAGTTGTGTTAGCCTCTCTGCGACCCCGTGGACTGCAGCCCACCAGGCTCCTCTGTCCACGGGATTCTCCAGGCAAGAGTACTAGAGTGGGGTGCCGTGCCCTTCCCCAGGGGATCTTCCCAACCCAGGGATCCAACCTGCATCTCTTACATCTCCTGCATTGGCAGGCGGGGTCTTTACCCATAGCACCATCTGGGAGGCCCCATGCTTCTCTTTGGAAGCCCTAATCAGAGACGCTAGAAGCTGTTTTTCTGGCCCAGCTTGTGACCCTGCCCACCCTTCCTGTTGGGGACAGACCGTTATCACTGCTGGGATGGATGGGAAACCGCAGCCTGTAGACACCCGCCCCTCCTCTCTTTGCTCTCTTGCTCTGCAGAGGTGCTTGACTGTCTTGCAGATGTGAAGATTCTGAGATGAAAACTAGCGGGGATAAAACAGCTCCTCAGATGCTTACCAACAGCAAGGTTTTGAAAACTGTTTCCAAATTTTCAGAAAAGCTTTAACTTCATCAAGGGATAAATCAATTTGCAGGTGCTATGGACAGCGGTAAGCTGGAGGACAGAATCTTGACTGGAAAAAACAAACCAGAGAGACAGATAATTAATCTTTTTGTATGTATCATTTAATCTGTTTTCACAGAATTTTTAGGATCTTTATTACACTTTCTAAGAACTTAATTATTAGGGGTCCCTCTTTTAAAATCAAACTTTATCTATCAAAAAACCTTACACTTACTAAAAAGGACAGCTGAAAACAGAAATGGAATGAATCACTCCCCAGTCTGAGACACATGAAAACTTTCTGGGAACTAGAATAGTCTGTGTGCATTCAGAAACATTGCATGCTTTACCTGTCTCCATGTGCCTAGTGCTGAGTATCAAATAATCATTTATGTGCACTAAAATAAAAGGTTAATTATGCTCAAAAGGTAAATGGATTTTCATATCAGCAGAGTTTTTCTCAAAATTGTTGCATAGGCAAGTGCTTTGTATTTGTTATTTTAGGGTGTTCATTCATTCTTGAGTCCATTCTTTCCCTCATTAAACAGTGAGTGCTGGCTCTATGCCAGGGACCTGGCTGTGTCCCCTGGAGCCTTTGGCGTCTCCCTCCTTCACCTCCTTGTCTATTAGGAGGTCCACGTCTTTAATTCATCCCTGTGGCACCAGACGAGCTGCACGAAGCAGGAAGACCTCGTGGGGCTAGTGGAAGGATACTGTGGAGGGTCATCTGGCCTCTCCTCCAGGGTCATCTGAGATACTTTCCTTCTCTTGACATTCTGGAAAGGTCCTTCCTCACACCCCTGTCTGTATCTCTGTCTCCCCTTCCAGACTCAGTATTTCCTAGCTTGGGTACCAGGGTAGTGTTTCTTGCCCCTGTCAGAACACTCAGCTCCCATCAAGGAGCAAGGATGCTGGGCGGCGGTGTTTGCTCAGTGCTGGGTGCTGTGCTCAGAGTTTTATGTGTGTGTGGTCATCTCGGCCTCCCTATGGTCCCCTGAGGAGGGAAGAATGCTCGTCTCCCATGTTAGATACCAAACGAGTTGAAAACTGCTTCCAGATTTTCAGAAAGTCGTTACCTTCATCCATCGCAGGGTATGTCAAGGTACCTGTGCTCTTGACAAGTGGGATCCCAGCAGTTATTGTTACCATTTTACAGACGAGAAGGCTGAAACCTGGAGAGTTGAGGACACGTGTTCAAGGCTGCACAGCTGGCCAGAGAGAAGGCCTGAACCCCCTCGTGGGACACGGCTTCCAAAGCTCCGCCAGCGAAGTCTCCATTCCCTTATGTTTGACCTGGAAGATAGGGGTCTCCTGCCCAAGCAGGGGTCAGTGGCCTGTAGACAGACAAGGCCAGGCTCCCTGGGCCTCCCCTCCTTGTGGTCTGTAACAGTGTCACTGAAGGGCCTACTGCTCCGGCAGATGGATGGACCAAACCAGGGTCCTGATCCAGGTGTGCTGTACTTTGGTGGCAAGGAGAGGAAGGAGCTGGGCTGAAAAGAGGAATGAGGGATAGATAGAGGATGATGGACCACTGAGGCAGAGGAGCAGAAGCTGGGGCCCAAGTGGGCAGCTGTTCATGAAGGTCACAGGGAAGGTTAGTGCTCATCAGAACAGGGACAAGCCCCCGGCCCTTTCACTTCTTCTTGTCTATCTTTATGGAAGGCCTTCGATCCCTAGCTTCCTCTCACACTTACCCATTCAGGGAATTTTATGGAGGATGAAAACACTTCGTTTCATAATCTTCTAAAGATGGTTGATTCTGATTTAAACTCTAACATGTGCCTCACAGAATTGGCAATAGCTTATTTTATTTGGGGAGGGGGTTAGAGATAGCAGCTGACAGAGAGTTCTTTCTTATTTTCTTTTTTTAATCCTCTCCCCCCTTTTTCTTAAGCAAAGGGTTTCTTGTATGCAGAATAACTCTCACAAACTAACATTTTTATGAAATTAGAGGCATACATATTAATGCCACTTGTTTTTCCAAATTCCCCAGAGAACGGTCTAGAAGCAGCATGTTGTAGGTTCCGTCAGACTCGTGTGTCAGATGGGGTCTCCTGAGAGCTGAACTTAGGGTCTGAATAGCCCCTCGCCCAGTGGGGAGCCCTGCAGAGCCTGGACGAGCGGCCCCATCAGGAACCCTGCCCATGCCTTTGGCTCGTAGATGCTGATTGAAGAGTGTGGCATATGTCTCCTATATATAGGCATGCACAGATCCATACGCGGCCACGTTACTGCAGATAGACACACCGACACCCCCACACGTGGGTCTGTGCAGAAAATTTTCTGCACTTTCTCCTTCAGCCCAGAGATTCCTGACAGTCTGTTCCCATCTGAGCCAGATCCCTTCTCATGGTTCAGTGGTCCCGGCACAGACATTCATTTCAATCAATAGAGCAGTCAGAAGAGAGAATAGCCCTGTTTGTTTTTTCTTTTTTTATATTTAATTGAACAATTTCAAGTGATTACCAACTTGTGTCCAGGTCTAACTCTCCGCTGCTGTGTGGCCTTGAACTTGTCACTTCCGTTCTCTGGGCTCCAGTTTTCTTACCTGTGAAGTGGGAACGGGAATCAGATGCTTCATCAGGGGAGGCAGAGTCCTTCACCCTCTGCCTGGACCGTCCTCTCCACCCTCTACTCATCTGCTAGAGTGTATACACCGCAGCTTTTCACATCGTCCTCTGTCTCTGGCAGGCTTGCTCTCTGCCCTCTGGACTCGTGTCAAATAACACCCTCTGCTGTAAAGGCACCTCTCTTTGGGGGTATCATGCATCTCCCCATTCTGGTTCCCCTCCAGGGTTTTGGGCGCTGCCTCATCATGCACTGACCACTGGGAGCAACGGCGTTCCCATGACCAGGCTGCAGACTCCCGTAAGGCCTGCCTCGTCTTTCCCTCCACGGTCACCTCCGAATGCCCAGCGTGGCTTGGCAGACAGTGTGGATGTGAAAGCATCGGAGCCCAGCTCACAGGGCAGTCTCTGCAGGCTTGTCTTCTTCCTGGTAGGAACTTAGATGGGGGGAACTTTTTCTATATAAAGTCACCCTATTGGTTGATGTTGGGTCAGAACTGAAAGCACTATTTGATCACTGTGGGCAAGTGATTAAGACAGAAAACCATTCTGGGAGCAATCTTGCTTTGTTTTCAAATGCTTCCCTTTTCTTTTTTGATGCAGATCATTGTATGTGTATATCCTCCCCTGCCGCTGGCATTTTCTCATGCAGCTTGTCCACGTGCGTGTTCNATGGAAGGCCTTCGATCCCTAGCTTCCTCTCACACTTACCCATTCAGGGAATTTTATGGAGGATGAAAACACTTCGTTTCATAATCTTCTAAAGATGGTTGATTCTGATTTAAACTCTAACATGTGCCTCACAGAATTGGCAATAGCTTATTTTATTTGGGGAGGGGGTTAGAGATAGCAGCTGACAGAGAGTTCTTTCTTATTTTCTTTTTTTAATCCTCTCCCCCCTTTTTCTTAAGCAAAGGGTTTCTTGTATGCAGAATAACTCTCACAAACTAACATTTTTATGAAATTAGAGGCATACATATTAATGCCACTTGTTTTTCCAAATTCCCCAGAGAACGGTCTAGAAGCAGCATGTTGTAGGTTCCGTCAGACTCGTGTGTCAGATGGGGTCTCCTGAGAGCTGAACTTAGGGTCTGAATAGCCCCTCGCCCAGTGGGGAGCCCTGCAGAGCCTGGACGAGCGGCCCCATCAGGAACCCTGCCCATGCCTTTGGCTCGTAGATGCTGATTGAAGAGTGTGGCATATGTCTCCTATATATAGGCATGCACAGATCCATACGCGGCCACGTTACTGCAGATAGACACACCGACACCCCCACACGTGGGTCTGTGCAGAAAATTTTCTGCACTTTCTCCTTCAGCCCAGAGATTCCTGACAGTCTGTTCCCATCTGAGCCAGATCCCTTCTCATGGTTCAGTGGTCCCGGCACAGACATTCATTTCAATCAATAGAGCAGTCAGAAGAGAGAATAGCCCTGTTTGTTTTTTCTTTTTTTATATTTAATTGAACAATTTCAAGTGATTACCAACTTGTGTCCAGGTCTAACTCTCCGCTGCTGTGTGGCCTTGAACTTGTCACTTCCGTTCTCTGGGCTCCAGTTTTCTTACCGGTGAAGTGGGAACGGGAATCAGATGCTTCATCAGGGGAGGCAGAGTCCTTCACCCTCTGCCTGGACCGTCCTCTCCACCCTCTACTCATCTGCTAGAGTGTATACACCGCAGCTTTTCACATCGTCCTCTGTCTCTGGCAGGCTTGCTCTCTGCCCTCTGGACTCGTGTCAAATAACACCCTCTGCTGTAAAGGCACCTCTCTTTGGGGGTATCATGCATCTCCCCATTCTGGTTCCCCTCCAGGGTTTTGGGCGCTGCCTCATCATGCACTGACCACTGGGAGCAATGGCGTTCCCATGACCAGGCTGCAGACTCCCGTAAGGCCTGCCTCGTCTTTCCCTCCACGGTCACCTCCGAATGCCCAGCGTGGCTTGGCAGACAGTGTGGATGTGAAAGCATCGGAGCCCAGCTCACAGGGCAGTCTCTGCAGGCTTGTCTTCTTCCTGGTAGGAACTTAGATGGGGGGAACTTTTTCTATATAAAGTCACCCTATTGGTTGATGTTGGGTCAGAACTGAAAGCACTATTTGATGGCTGTGGGCAAGTGATTAAGACAGAAAACCATTCTGGGAGCAATCTTGCTTTGTTTTCAAATGCTTCCCTTTTCTTTTTTGATGCAGATCATTGTATGTGTATATCCTCCCCTGCCGCTGGCATTTTCTCATGCAGCTTGTCCACGTGCGTGTTCCCTGTAGGACGATCATTTTATGGCAGTACACGTTGTCCTTCCTTCACAGTGGGGAATCCATGCCTCAGGGGACTGACTTCTCAAGTGTGTTCAATAGAAGTATCACTTGGGAGCCTAGTGACATTCCTGCTGCTTCGACCAGTGGCATCAGGCCTTGGGGCTGAGCCCAGGGCAAGGTGTTTCAGAAACTCCGTGCGGCTCCAGGTTGTGGTCAGGTTGAGCATGTTGCCCTGGCCCTGACGAATTTAGGTTCCACGTTCGTGGTGGTTCAAGATGGTGGGATCTGGGCTGGAACCCGAGCCTGTGAGTCCTGTGAGCCCTGCTTCCCCAGCTCCATGCGGTCTCTTCACTCTGACCCACATGGGCGTCAAGTTGGCAGCTGCAGCGGCGGCTTCCCTTATGTGACCGGGGTGGGTTCTTTGGTCTGTCTCCCTGTCTGTAGACTAAGATGCTTTTAGAGCTTCTGTATGAATCCATTTACAAGTGACTCTGTAGGAGGGGGAACTTCTAAATCACAGATGACCATACAGATGATAAAGTTCAGAAAGAATAATAATTCCTGTTCTGAGCACAGAGCCCGTGGAATAGATGACTAGGTGGGAAGCACGGGGGTTTGGGGTCCTGTGTGCAGCATTCTCCAGGACAGTATGGGGGCCAGGGGGTTGAATGGGGCTTCTCACCTTGTGGGGAGCTGGGCGGCACCTGCTGGAGCAGCCCACACCTTCTTAGTATGTTGCTCTGGGCCACTTTCTGCCTCAGAGTGGATGGTAATGTGCCTGCTCCCCAAAAGAGACCCGTGCAGACCGAGTATTCTGCAGACAGAATCACACTCAGTGTCACAGGTTATCAGAGCAAGTGGCAGTTGTCTGATTATAAAGTGGGAAGACATTATGCAGACAGGGACCTATCTGTAATCAGCAGTGATGGAAAAGGAGGTGAACAGGGACTGAATGACAATGGCAGGGAGCTCGGGGGGGCTTTCTTGCTGCACATCTTGTGTCTCCCAGTCCTGGATGGTGACCGTTGCCTTCTCCAAACCCCTCAGAGCTGCACTGTTTGTGTGGCTTGGGAATGTGGAGACATGTACTCTAATTTTAGAAGGGTTGAAACAGCAACATTCTAACAACGCAAGCTTGGTTTCCAATTGGGAAAATTACAGGACAAGGATACGGTCCTGCAATCCAGCCTCTGTTGAGGATATTTCGGCCAAAGTGTGCTTGCCATTGTGGGTGACTTCTGAGAAAGCCATTTGAGTTGGAGAACTCCACTTCCAAGGGAAAGAAGCCAGGTAGCCTGTGGCTGTGGGACCCTTGGAGCTGGAGGGTGGAGACCCCATTCTGTCCTCACCTGGCAGCTGGTTGACTTGTCATGTCACCTTTCTGTTAGGTGATTACAGCTCTCAGCTCCTGAACACATATATTGATAATCAAGTAAGCAGATGTCATCTGACTCTTTTGAATGTTGATGCTTAAAAATGTAGCACAGAGAAATGACTGACAGCTTACGAAAGCCTCAGCTTTCCTACGCTCAAGCTGGTGCCCTGGTGTCTCTGCAGAAGATGGCTCCGAGAGTCCGTGCGGTTGTGGCCACAGTCTGAACAATTGATATGTGGTCGGGGGGTGAGTAGGGCGGTGGGCAGAAAATGGCCCTAAGTGCTCTGGCAATTAGGGGACCTCTTGCTTTTGTTCAGTGTGAACCTGACCTCATCACCGAGATTCTGCACAGACCACCCCCTCCAACTATGACCTAACTTCCTCCCTCTAACTATGATCTAACTTCCTTTTCTTTGGACCAAAGCAAAGATGGCCTTGTGTCATATGTGGATCACAGGCGAAGTTCATGCCGTCCCTGTGGTTGTCTGGGACCCAGGCCTGCCGCTGTCTTTCTGGGGCAGGGTGGAGCGCAGTGGCATTCTTGAACCTGCTGTGTCCCTGTAAATGGCTGTTAAATAAGCCTTTATGGAGAAGGAAATGGCAACCCACTCCAGTATTTTTGCCTGTGAAATCCCACGGACAGAGGAACCTGGCGGTCTATACTCCACGGGGTCGCAAAGAGTCAGTCGGACATGACTGAGCATGAATAAGCTTGGAAATGGCATTGCCTCCAAGGAAGCCAGCACGGGAGAATTCCAGCCTGTTTCCTTAGATGAGTATGAAACTCTGCAATAGTCTAGGAAGACCCCTGCAATCCCTGATAAATGAGATTTGATTTCCCTTTAAGCTGTGGTTAATAGCCGGAGTTACAGACCATTGCTGTTTACCAGCTGATCGGTTTCTGAGCTGGCAGCTTGCTCTGTGCACGGGGCTACACTGTTCACACCTGAATTCAGGATGCAGCCCCTGGGGTTCGAGGGGCAGCTCTCAGAGTGCAGCCGCTTCTGTGTGGTGGGATCCTGGTCTCCGACTCGTCTCCTTCGCATGTCTCTGCCTCTTACCTCTACGATTTGTCTGCTTCTCTCCCCAAAGTGGTTCCACCCAAATGTTGCTTCCAGTTTGCTGTGTTTTGGAAGAAATGAAGGCACCCTGGATGATTTGGACTTTATAACTGCTTAAGAGAAACATAGGCCCAGCCCCCCTGAACCTTGGCTGCCTCCAGGAGGAACGTCTCCCTGTGCGTTCTGTTCTGCGTGGTGACCCGGCTCACAGACCCACACAAAGGCTGTGAGGTGCAGGCTGCTGGGAGTTTGGGTCAGATAGGAAGAGGCGATCTGCTCTTTAAACCCCACATCAACGACAACTAGTTACGATGGTTCACAGGGGCAGTAACTAGTGTTGGTGCTGTTTCTGAGCTCCGACAACATGGGGCCTGAATTTTTGTGCGTCTCGTCATGTGGGGTCTCAGCTGCTCTTGGGTGTGAATGTATGTGAATATGTCCTCCCCATCTCCCCCCTACCCGTCCCAGATGTGAACATGAGGGATGCCCTCGCTCAGGGCTCCAGACAGAGCTGGTCAGTGGCTGAGCAGGATTAAAATGGCTCCTCTGACCTAAATGATATGTTTGTTAGCTAACCAGGCACAAATGCTGGTTGTTTGCTGGGCACCCTCACCTGTTACCTCACCTGACCTCCACTCCCTGGGGTGGGGGCGGGGGGGGGCATCTGTATTCTGTCCCGTCTCACAGCAGGGGAAACCGAGGCACAGGCATCCTGTCCTTGGTCGGAGCCATGTGTCTCATCCCGGTGGGGAGCAGAGATACAGGGACTGTGAACCAGCTGGCCACTCCAGGGCCTGTGTCTCCGCATCGCCTGAGTTCTGCAGACACGTCTGCAGCCTCCAAATCAACAGACACATGCTTCAACACCCACAGGATCTCAGTCTCTTGTCACCTGCATCTCTGGGCAGAGAAACAGCTAGAAATGCCACACTGGGTTGGGTGAATGGGGGGAGCAAGAGGGTTATCCACCTACTCTTAATACACATCTTAAAAATTTAGTTTTGAAAATCCTGTCTTTCAGTGAAAGCTGCCAAGAGTGAGGTGTCTTTTTAAGTGTGGGTATTTTCCCCAAATCTCACCCTATCCAGACTGGGTTGTCCTGGGCATTGTGACCTTCTGAGGATGACCCTGGTCCCTGTGCTGGAGAGCAGGCATCCACAGGGGAAAGGAGTGTCTGAGCCAGAGAAAGAGCCTTGACAACTAGCAAATGAATCCTTCTAACCATCCCTCCATCCCACCACTCCGCCCTCCATCCTTCCATCCAATTGCCCATCCCTCTGGTTCTGTCTCCACCTGTCTATCCCTCCGTCTCTCCACTTCCCACATCCCCTTGTCCACCCATTCCTTCTTCCCTCCTGTTTTCCATCCCTGCGTCTCTCCCTTCCTCAGTTCATTCATCTAACTACCCATCCCTCTGGTTCTCTCTCCATCCCTCCAGGCCTGCATCTAGCAACATGAGCTGACTGCTTTGTGCCTGTGTGCAAGGAGGATTGGTGGGGTCAGTGGTTTTCTCAGAAGGACTGGGGTTCAGAATGCCTTCAGAGAATCCGTGGTCTCTTGGCATCTCCTGGAAAGGGGAGCCAGCAATACAAGCTCATGAATATCTAGAAAATTTCTGGAGCTGTATCCGTGACGGAGAGTGGTGTCTCTTCTCTTATTCAGCTTATTGGGAGCCCACCCATCGCATCCCCCCCAGCTGGCCTCTTTCCTTCCTGTATTCACCTTGTCAGTTTCTCCCTCCTCATTCACAGTGTATTGTGGGAACATGAGAAATAACAGACACTGCACACAGCATGAGAGCAGATTAATACATCATTTTAAAGTATTAAAATTGATATTGGGTTTTTCTGCAATATTTTATCATTTATAATTTATTAAGCATGTTATTTGTCACCTGGTTAAGCAAGAACAACAAATATTTCACCGGGGGATCTGATTGTTTGACGCCTGAGCCACCGTGGAATGGGAGTGACAGGACGTTTTCTGCGGGGAGTGGATGGACGCCAGCTTGGGGGTCAGCCAGCGGGAGACTGTGACGTCTTAGTTGGTTTGCAGATTATGGAGGCAGTCCAGAGCCCTCATGCCCAGGACAGGCAGCGTCTCCCTTCAGCGGGGCAGGATAGGAGGTGGGTGAACCACGCTCCTGTCTTAGGCTCTCCTGGGCTTGCCCTCATTCATCAAACATTTACAGAGAGCTTACCGTGGGCAGTTGCTGTTGGAGATGATCGGGGCACGTCAGAGAATAAAGCAGTCAGTGACCCCTGCCCCCTTGGGATTTACCCGCTGGCCAAAACAGATGGAATAAAAATAAGCATGATATGAGGGGACATATGTGTACCTATGGCTGATTCATGTCGATGTTTGGCAGAAACCAACATAATACTGTAAAGCAATCATCCTTTAATTAAAAATATTTTTTTAAAAAAAGCAAAAAAAAAAAAAAGCACGATAAAGACATATGTGTGATTTGGTTCCAGGTGACAAGTGCTCTAGAGTAAGGAGGAGGGAAGGAGAGAAAGGCGAGGCGTGTGAGGTGAGCTGACGAACAGCCCGGTGTGCTGCAGCAATGTGCTTTGCTGTGCACTGAAATCCTGGCATTTCTCTGGCTGGGGTGGCATCTGGATCCCAAAAGGTCAGGGCCGATCGCCAGCCTGGTGAGCTGCCTCGGGGCAGGAAGACCTCACCAGGGAGAGGCTTGCTGTGGGCCATGCTGCCCAGTCCCACCAGGTGACCCTGCTGTCCTGCCCCACTTGCTCCCCACATCAGGCGGGGGGCTGTACCTCCTGCCAGGACCCTCTCTGTCCTCACAGGAGGGGCTGACCGCGGGCTGGAAAGGCCAGGCAGACCACCAAGACTGTGGAGAGGCAGAGTTGCCCCCTCCCTGCAGAGGATGTCAGGGAGCCAGGGAGTGGACACAGCATCCGTTGCTGTTGGGCCATCTGGGCAACTCAACAGCTTAGACAGCAGAGATCTGCATCTGGAAAAAATAGCGACTTGGCTGCATCCTCCTCAGTTCATGCTTACCATGCCTTCTGTCTGACTTTGGGTAATTTCTGGATAAAACCACGGCTTGCTTCCTGGATGCTGTGGGTGAGCTTCTGGAGATAATAAGCATATGGACGCCAGGCCTCCTGGGAGGCACTCTTGGCCAGAGCACCTCCTGGACCTCAAGAGGGAGGCAGCTGTACTCTGTGTCAGTGGTCACAGGGAAGCCCAGACCGGGGATGAGGGGGACAGGCGGTCTGGGGAAAAGCACCATCCCTGGCCAGCGGGGCACCTCAGGCAGAGGTCTGGGGATAGGGTGCTAAGGATCAGGGGTAGAGGAAGGGAGGAGGTTACACTCAGCCTGCAGGAAACCGGTCGTGTAGCTCATCTGTCTGCAGCCATCTCAGCAAAGACTTCTGACTTCCTCTGTAGAAGGGTGTCAGTCGAAAGAATGGCGTGTGCTAGGGGTGTGGGGGTGAGAAGAGAGCCAAGATCATGACTTAGGAGCAGGAACATGATGGCCAGGCTGCTGCTTCTAGTGGCTACTCAGCATTTTTCAGATGTGTTGGATGATAAGAATCTCTGGGGGAACTTGAGAAAGATACTGATTCTTGGGCCCCACACCCCTGAATGAATCAATCAAGTTCCCCTGGGAAGAAACCCGGGAACTCTTTTTCATTTTTCTTTTTAAAAAATGTTATTGGGGGTAATGGTTGATTTATAATGTGTTAATTTATGCTGTACAGCACAGTGTCTCAGTTATAAATATATGCCTTGCTTTTCATATTCTTCTCCATTATGTTCCCTGTGCTCTACAATAGGATCTTATTGTTTACCATCCTATATTTGATAGTTTGCATCTGCTAATACCAAACTCAGTCTATGGGTTATTTGTCTTTCTCTTTCTGACTTACTTTGCTTAGTATAGTCATCTCCAGGTCCATTCATGTTGCGAATGGCATTGTCGTATTCCTTTTTTATGGCTGAGTAATATTCCACTGTATGTATGTACCACATTTTCTTTATTGATTCATCTCTTAATGGGCATTTAGGTTGCCTCTGTGTCTTGGCTATTGGGAGCAGTGCTTCTGTGAACGTTGAGGTGCACGTAACTTTTTGAATGACAGTTTTGTCTGGATATATGCCCAGGAGTGGGATGGTTGATTGTATGGTACTTCTATTTTTATTTTTTAAGGAACTTCAACACTGTTCTCCATTGTGTCTGTGTCAGTTTACATTCCCACCGGCAGTGTAGGAGGGTTCCTTTTCTCCACACTCTTTCCATCACTTGTTAGTTGTAGACTTTTAAATTATGGCCATTTGATCCCCTGGAGGAGGGCATGGCAATCCACTCCAGTACTTTTACCTGGAGAATCCCATGGACAAAGGAGCCTGGGAGGCTGCAGTCCATGGGGTGGCAAACAGTTGAACATGACTGGGCGACTAAGCACACAAGCATATTCTCACCAGTGGGTGTAGTATCTCGTTGTAGCTTCAATTAGCATTTCTGTAATAATTAGTGATGTTGAGTAAATTCTCATGTGTTTGTTGGCCATCTGTATATTTTTTGGGGGGAAATGTCTGTTTGAGTTCAGTTCAGTTGCTCAGTCGTGTCCAACTCTTTGCGACCCCATGAATCACAGTACGCCAGGCCTCCCTGTCCATCACCATCTCCCAGAGTTCACTCAGACTCACATCCATCTAGTCCGTGATGCCATCCAGCCATCTCATCCTCGGTCGTCCCCTTCTCCTCTTGCCCCCAATCCCTCCCAGCATCAGAGTCTTTTCCAATGAGTCAACTCTTTGCATGACGTGGCCAAAGTACTGGAGTTTCAGCTTTAGCATCATTTCTTCCAAGGAAATCCCAGGGTCGATCTCCTTCAGAATGGACTGGTTGGATCTCCTTGCAGTCCAAGGGACTCTCAAGAGTCTTCTCCAACAC
>SJYV01050321.1:3593741-3611166 GCA_006410875.1 Neotragus pygmaeus
TAAATCTATTTCTCACTTCCACTGTATAATTATAAGGGATTTGATTTAGGTCATACCTGAGTGGTCTAGCGGTTTTCCCTACTTACTTCAATTTGAGTCTGAATTTGGTAATAAGGAGTTCATGAGCACAGTCAGCTCCTGATCTTGCTTTTGTTGACTGTACAGAGCTTCTCCATCTTTGGCTGCAAAGAATATACGCAATCTGATTTCGGTGTTGACCATCTGGTGATGTCCATGGGTAGAGTCTTCTCTTATGTTGTTGAAAGAAGGTGTTTGCTATGACCAGTGCATTTTCTTGGCAAAACTCTATTAGTCTTTGCCCTGCTTCATTCTGCATTCCAAGGCCAAATTTGCCTGTTACCCCAGGTGTTTCTTGACTTCCTACTTTTGCATTCCAGTCCCCTATAATGAAAAGGACATCTTTTTTGGGTGTTAGTTCTAAAAGGTTTTTCTATTGGGTTGTTTGCTTTTTTTGTTATTGAGTTTTATGAGTTGTCTGAATATTTGGGAAATTAAGCCTTTGTCAGTTGCATCATTTGCAAATACTTTCTTCCATTCCATAGGTTGTCTTTTTGGTGTAACTTTATGGGTTCTTTTGCTGTGCAAAAGTTTGATTAGGTCCCATTTGTTTATTTTCACTTTTATTTCTATCGCTTTGGGAGGACTGACCTAAGAAAACATTGGTGCAATTTATGTCAGAGAACGTTTTGCCTTTGATTTCTTCCAGGGGTTTTGTGGTGTCTGGTGCTCCACTTCAGAGGGAGTTCTGTCTAACCAGCTCTCCAAGAGGTTAGGATGGAGCACCTGGATCTCAACTGAGCTGAATGTCAATATCAATGGGCAGATGGGGCTACGGCTTCCCTGTGAGGGGCTCACTGTGTGCCCTGGGGTGAGTGGCTTCTCTGTGCTGAACTGCAGGCTGTCAGGGCATGTGAGGGCTGTATCCCAGACTGGTCCCCACTGGCAGGATGAGACCCTGGACCTGAAGCCCTTTCCGTCTCTATGGGGCATTAGGCCCTCTCCAGCCGTCCTGTCCCCCGGCCTGGCCCAGTCCAGGGGAGAGGTGCAAAGGGCACGGGGGGCCCCAGGTAACTCGGTGGCCAAGCCGGGCTGCCCCCGCTGCCACAGTGTGTCCAGAGCTTCCGGTAACGAGGAGGGATGGATGACTCGGGGCAGGGGATGCGCTCCAGTGCCGCCTTGTCCACCCTCGCATTGTCCTGACTTATTATATTATAATAAATTGAACCATTCAACTTCATTATTTTATATTTGAGGAGATTTATAGATTGTCCTGGTGGCTGAAGAGGCAGTGATTAAGGAAGCAGCGGCTAATGAGGACGGCTCTCGCAAAGCCTTTTTAATTAGTGTGCTGCCCAGGGGCTGTAAACCGCGTGCTGATCGCAGCCCTACCCCTGGAAGGGACGGACAGCAGCTTCCGGCAGGACAGTGGCTGCGGGCGGCGGAGTCATCCGCGCAGCAATTAGGGCTCCTTAGCCCCAGCTTCAGCCGCCTTCAGCTCCCTGCAGCAGAGCCACCAGCGCATACTTAGGCTTTCCAAGAAAAGAGAGTTTCTACTTCCCCAGAATCCTTTCTCCTGGCCCACCCCTCTGCATCCCTGTGGCTCTAGACTTGAGCATCATGCTTGGATTTTCTGGAAGGGACATCGGCTCAGGTGTTTGGGCTGGAAGATGCCCGTCCTCCTCTGCTAGCTCCCGTGGTACCAGACTTCTTCTCACCCTAGGATTCTTCCAGAGCTCCGGAGACTCAGCCAAGTGTAATGTTTTCCTGAAAGGTTTGACTTCTGTTTACCTTTTTGTTCTTCCCTGTCATCTCACAACACCTGTCGGCAGCTTGGCTTTGGAGGACTCTGTGTAACCAGCTGCTGAGCCACTGATCCACCTGGCTCCCCTGCTTGGAGACGCAGGGTGGGCGGTCTCCAGAGAATATGTCGGCTTTCCCATTGGCTCAGTGGTAAAGAATCCGCCTGCATTGCAGGAAACATGGGTTCAATCCATGGGTCGGGAAGATCTTCTGGAGTAGGGAATGGCAACCCACTCCAGTAATCTTGCCTGGAGAATCCTGTGGACAGAGGAGCCTGGCGGGCTATGGTCCATGGGGTCTCAAAGAGTTGGACAGGACTTAGTGACTAGACCACCAGCACTGCTCCAGAGAAAGCCCAGCACACTTCATGCCCCTCACACTTCTCTGTAACCAGGCTCCTCAGCAAATGCTGTTTCCTGACAAAGCATGTTCAACGGGTGATGAGAAATGCGATAACCTTTCTGTACTCCACTAATGGTTTCCTGCCAGGATTTGGTGTTGAGAGACCCGGCAGCTGTATGACCCAGCTGGTGACTGAGCCTTCAGCTGGGAGACAGAGCTGCACTGGTGCAATGACCTGCATACACTAGGGTAGGGGTCCTGGAAACTGAAGGATGCAGCCCTCCCCACCTCCCCAGCCCCCCAGGAAGAGAGTGCCTTCCCAGTGACGCCAGGATCTGCAGGAAGAACACTGATGATGAAGCGGATTTATTGGATTAACTACTCCATTTGGCGGACCCATCTGCAGGACCAGGCATGGAAAGTGTGACTCAGGACCCAGCTGGATGGGCAAACAGATTGGGGACCAGCCAAGGAGAGCCCACCGTGACCCTTGGGCTGGGCTGCTGCTTGTCTCAAGAAAGCCACGTGTCCAGATGGGGTTTCCCAAGCCCATCATAGACAAAGCTATGGTTTTCCCAGTAGTCATGTATGGATGTGAGAATTGGACCATAAAGAAGGCTGAACGCTGAAGGATTGATGTTCTTGAGCTGTGCTACTGGAGGAGACTCTTGAGAGTCCCTTGGACTGCAAGGAGGTTGAACCAGTCCATCCTAAAGGAAATCAATCTTGAATGTTCATTGGAAGTACTGATACTGATACTGAAGCTCCAGTAGTTTGGCTACCTGATGTGAAGAGCCAAGTCATTGGAGAAGACCCTGGTGCTGGGAAAGATTGAAGGTAGGAGGAGAAGCGGGCAACGGAGGATGGGATCGTTGGATGGCATTGTCGACTCAATGGGCATGAGTTTGAGCAAACTCTGGGAGATAGTGAAGGACAGGGAAGCCTAGGGTGCCTCATTCCATGGAGTGAAGTCGGACATGACTAAGCAACTGAACAACAACAAATGCTCCTGGGACAGGTGATCTCAGCAGTGAGCGATACTTGCTTGTGGCCTCCGTCCTGCAGGGACTCATCCTGCATGACCAGGGCGCAGTCCCCCAGCTTGGAGGGACCCCCCGGGCAGGTTCACATGCAGAAGCCAGGAGCTGCTGCCACTTGTCTCCTTTTCTCTGCCCTGGTGTGTCTGCACCCCTGCCCACTGCCTGTCACCTCCGTGCATGGCTGGGTTGGGTGGCTCTGCTGTTTCCAGTTACCCCTGATCCCACATGCCTGGCCTCTTCCTGGTCTTGCTCTCAAATTCTCCCTCCTCCTGGGATGAGTCATCATGGCGTGGCTGCACCCCTTACTGAGGTTATGTCCTCCCACCCCTCCTTCCAGGGCCGAACTTTATTCTCCTACAGAGGAGAAAGTTACGATGATTATGTAAAAATGAAAGTTTTAAGAAATCCTAAGGAAAAGTTATGGTGGGACAGAGAATTTGTTTTTTAATGTGATATATTACAAATATATTAATCTTAGACGTAATTGTATCAGTAGCAGCATTCTGCATTTTTAACACGAGCACGATTTCTCCTAAGGGCTTAAAGACTCTCCCCGTATGATTTAAAAGGCTTGCTTCTCATATTACCTCCACTCGACATTTGGAGAAACTGAGGCACCTGGGCAGTGTGTGATGAAACAGCACAATGTATCACTCCAAATAATGACCTTGGTGAACTTTACATTTTTATCTCTGAAATTGGTTAACAGTTTTCAACTTGTCGCTGGGCATCTTCTGCCAGGACGGAACGGGGCCCCAGAGCCTCACAGGCTCAGGAGGGGAGGATGGGCAAAATGTCATAATTTTCACTATTCTTGTCTTAGATCCTACTTTCTCTACCATCCCCAGACTGCTGGTGTGTTTTGGAATTAAACTGAGAAAGTGCACTCGGGAATAGAACAGAATCCATTTCTAAATGGCTTAAATTTTTGATGCAGGAGAGTAGCTTGTCCGCAAATCTATAAACCTGGAAGATAAGCAGTGGGATTTTAGCCAGCGAAACTGTGACATGTGCATGCTAAGTTGCTTCAGTCGTGTCCGACTCTTTGTGACCCTATGGACTGTAGCCCATCAGGCTCCTCTGTCTGTGAGATTCTCCAGGCAAGAATACTGGAGTGGGTTGCCATTTCTTCCTCCAGGGGATCTTTCTGACCCAGGGATCAAACCTTACGTTCCTCTTACGTCTCCAGCATCGGCAGGCAGATTCTTTACCACTAGCACCACCTGGGGTGCCCGACTGTAGCATAAGTTAGTCCAGTTCCATGTAAAAACCAAGAGAAAGTGATCTCAACCCAAGTCTTGCCTCCAGGACTCCTCTGGAGTTCGGGCCAATGAAGAGCCTGGCTGGTAGGGGACACACCAAGGAATAGGAAATCCTGTGCAAGGGCCAAGTCAGCCCGGCTCGTTTTCTGATTTGTCCAGAGTGCTGGCTCCTGAGAAGCCAGGACGTAGGAGGAAGGGAGGGAGGAAGACTTCTGTGGGTCACACCTGCGTGGGAAGAGCAGGCCCTCGGCCACCGAGGTTTTCTTTCTAAAGGGACACAGAAATTACTCCTGTGGTCTTAAATTCACACATGCTGATCTGAATCCTGGTGACATGGGCCACCTCCAGCAGCCTCTGTTTCCTCATATTCTCTTTTTCAATTCTGATTTCACGTGAGTATGGTTGATTTACAACGCTGTGTTGGTTTCAGGTGTACAGCGGTGATTCAGTTACGTGTATACACACATCTGCTCTTTTTTAGATTCTTTTCTCATGCAGGTCATCACAGAACATTGAGTGGCGTTCCCTGTGCTGTCCTTGTTGGTTATCTATCTTATGTGTAGTTTTGTGTCTATGCTCATTCCAAGCTCCTGATTTATCTCCCACCCCGTGTGTTCTTTTTACAGAGTGAGCTGACATCCTCCTCCCTCCGTTCTTACCCCTTTGACTGTTGTCTCTGGGGAAGGTTTCTGTGCTAAACGTGCTTTCTTGCACTTTCTTCTATTTCTTGTACCTTAACTCATCAGAAGAATTGAATCGATATGGCATCTGCTTGAAAGATATGGAATCCAATATTTAGAAAGAGCCATCAATGATCAGTGGCTAGCTGGGGCCAATTCCAAGGTCCGAGGAGGCAGGCGCTGCACGCCCGTGTAGGTGGGGAGAGCAGTGCCCATGAGGGCTTAGCAGCTCTTAGGAGAACCAGTAAGTGTCAGCCATCCAGTGTGAAGTGCTGTTTACCATACATCTATGGGCAGAACCCAATGCCTGCAGAACACTCAGAGTTACATAGCCTGTTCCAAGAGCGGCTCACATGTGATTCTTTTTCATCTCCAATAATTGAAGCATTCAAAAGATTTATTTATTTGTCTGTGCCGGGTCTTAGCTGTGGCTTGTGAACTCTAAGTTGCAGCATGAGAGATCTAGTTCCCTGACCAGGGATGGAACCCAGACCCCCTACATTGGGAGCACAGTCGTAGCCACTGGACCACCAGAGAAGTCTCTAATTTGTGATTCTTGGTGGCCGTGGGCTTCCAAAGCAAATTACCTCCAAGTTGCAGGGATGACCTGGCTTCCTGTCCAAGGAGGAGAGGGTGACAGGTTTCTGTGGTGACCCTGTCACTTCAGATGGATCTTTCATCCTTTCTCCCCAGCAGACTTCATCTCCTGACACCTTCCTGTACTTTCTTTCTTCTGTTGTCCTCCCTGAAGTTGCCTCTCTTTCCTCTCTTCTTTCTTTTTTGTCTTTCTGTCTGCTGGCATGTGAGACACAGGTAGCTACCAGACTCGTCTGCAGGACTTGCCCCACCTGAAGAAAAGGAGGGCCAGAGGGATCTTCCTTCGAGACTATCTCACATGACAATCCCTGTGAGCTTTGAGCTTACCAGTTCTTTGCCAATCACTGCCTGCAATGGTTCAAAATCACATTTGGAAAGTCATTGTTCTCTAAACCATTTTTGTTTCACTCTGAACAGTTCTCTCTCTTTTTTTCCTTTGCTGGATTAAAATACAACCAATTACATCATCTGTCATTGTAACTAGTCCTTATGCATTTGCTGTTGGAATCAACTGTGTCGACTATGCCTCCTGAGTGTCAAAAGTTGGGTTCCCCAAAAGGTGGGACTTGGAGAGCAGGTGGTTTGTCTGGGATGGAGGGAAACAGGACTGGGCGCCAGGGTGATGGCTCTGGCTCCATCTCCCCACCTTGGGATGTTCTCAAAGCTGAGATGACCCTTCAGAGCTACCCTGATTGGAGCAAAAGGACCAGGCCCTTGCGCTGCCATGTGAGTGCTCAGCAAGGCAGCTCCCTCGGGCTGGGGGAGATTCCTGGGGAGGAGAACTCAGAGGACAACCTTCTGTTTCAGTGGAGGTAGGGTGAAGGATCTGGTCTGTGCACAGAAAGATGGATGGGTTAGCCTCCCATCCAATTTCTATCTGGTCCAGATATCATTTTGTTTGTGAAGTATCACACGAGATAAGATTAACTTCTGCCTTTGAGTTGGAACATGAAACACCAATATGACTATTATTTATGGATGAAACATCATGCTTTCTTTTTTTTTTTTTTGCACTCCCCCTTTTCACCCTTTTTACAAGTTTTCTGTACAATTATGTGACAATATGCATGGTTCTCTCCCCACAAAGCCTCTGCTGGCTTCTTGACAGCATATTTTGTAGCTGTTTAGAAGTGACATATAAAGCCTGTTCCAGGGGAAACAAAAAGATATGCCACTGCATTTTGGGCATTCATGGCACATTTTCTAAAGGGCTGCTCCAGAGGAGGAAGTTGAAAAATGTTTGTTTGTCGGAGTCACAGATGCACAACCCCTTTGCCACCTGTGTGCTAGTTAGAAACGCACCTAAGACTGGATTCTGAATCTTTGCTGCCCTTCAGCATGTCCTCCTGGTTGCACCTGCGTCTCTAGACAACTGGTCTCTCCCAGGTATGTCTGGTGAGTTGGTTCGGCAGGAGGGGGTGGACGTAAGCCACAGCCAGCTTTGAGGATCCCAGGAAGAAGAAAACAGAGTACAAAGGACGATGCCCGTGGTGTGCAGTGTTGATGATGTTTACTGGGTGATGGATGAGCACGGCACACGCAGCAGCGCAGGCTGATCAGGGTGAAATGGCCGAGCAGGAGAGCGGCGAGTGAATCAATCATGGGACCTGCTCCACCAGCTGGCGGGGTTCATCAGTCCTCAGCCTCGCGCAACAGGCTCATAAATTACCCCGGTGGAGGCATGGCGTGGTGGCCAGGTTTCTGCGACTTCTCCAGCCGAGATCAATAGACTGCAGCGAACAGAAACAACTCCAATGAGACTGTTGGCGATGCACTCTGGCTTTATTTCATCAGCTGAGCTTGCTTTTATAAACCCATATATTCTGTGCCCAAACGTAAAGCCTTCTTCCAAAAAACAAATCTGGACTTCGTTTAACATCTCTAGTAGTGTACATCTGCATGTATGTGTGCAAGGGCGTGGCTCCCGGACACGGATGCTGTTCCAGATCACCGGCTGTTTCACCTGGGGGATTCACATAAGTTCTCTGTGCCTAAGGCACCTCACTTTTTAAAAATGGCAATGGAAATAATAAGTACGGTCCCTTCCCCATAATGGACTTCCCTGGTGGCTCAGACGGTAAAGTGTCTGTCTACAATGCAGGAGACCCGGGTTCGATCCCTGGGTGGGGAAGATCCCCTGGGGAAGGAAATGGCAGTCTACTCAAGTACTATTGCCTGGAAAATCCCATGGACAGAGGAGCCTGGTAGGCTACAGTCCATGGGGTCACAGAGAGTTGGACACGACTAAGCGACTTCACTTCACTTCACTTCCCCATAAAATTCTTTGTAAAACTAAATCAGTTGATTTTAATAATTTTAGCAGTTGTTATTTTGCAATTAACTCTTGTTGCCTGATCAACCTCAGCCCCACTTAATTTTAGAAGGTGAGCTTCTGTCTTGCTTCCCTGATAAAGCCTGTCCTGCACGTCACCCTAAATTACACACATCCACGTCCATCCTCTGGGTCTTTTTCAGGCTGAGAGGAGGAAGTGTGCCTTCTGTTCTTCAAGGTCAGCCTCTCTACCTGCGAGTCTCCCCTGTTCCCTTCCAGTTTTCCTGGGTCTGTCTTCAGCTTACATCCCCACTTACTGGTCTCTCTCTCCAGGCTCTTGTTTTTTCTTACCGATGGTCCTAGATCCCGCCTCTCTCTCTAAGTCTCTCCAATTCAAACAAAATAAGCACATCAAGCGTGTCTCATATGATCCTGAATCTTATTTTAGTTACTTTAGCATTTTTCTCTGTCATTCTTACCTAATCGTGTTCTAAAGTTTATATCTATACTACTTCTCCCTTCAGTCATTTAATATCTACCAACAGCATCTTAATTATCCTATTGAACTAGTAAAGGTGTTCTGGCCTATTGAAATGATTCTGGCAGTCACCAGTGACCTGCTTAGTGTCACATCCGGGGTATATTTTTCAGTCCTGCTCTAGTAGTGGGTTCTTTCACAGGTGCTGTTAGTCAGTCCTTCTTTGAAATCCCCTACTTGCTTGGCTTCCATGACACCAAGTTTTTCTGCTTCTTCTAAAATTGCTGTGAGTGTAGTGTTTTTGGCATTGCTGTTTGTAATTAGTCTGTAGCATTGTTTTCCATTTCATTTTATGTCCAAAAATTCTCTAGGAAAGTGTTTTCAATTTCAAAAGGCTAGGTGTTTGTTTACGCATCTTTCTGCCCTTTTTGTTGTTGATACCAAGTTTTATTACACCGGGGCCAGAAAACAATCCATATATTTTGAAATACACTGAGATTTTCTTTGTAGTCAGACCTTGATCATGTTTTTATCAGTGTTTGATGGGCATTTGAAAAAAGTATTCTCTTCTTTATATCTTTATATGTATATGCAGATTATAGTAGATCAGATATATATGGTGACTATTCTTCATCATACTTTTCAGATGCTTACTTTTTGTTTCTTTGATTTGTCCATTTATGAGTTTCATTAAAGTCTCCTGCTCCATTTACATCAGGTGGGCTTTTTTTTCTTTTTTTTGCATGCATTTCAGTGCTCTGTCAGCTGATGTGTGAATTGCATTACTGTTACATCTCCCTGGGGGATTGCATCTTTTCTTTGTATTGATATAAACCATCCCTGTTGTAAGTTTTCCTCTTTTACTCTGACATTTCCTCTTTTGCCTCCTTCAGGAGATGTTCCAGAAGGTTTTGCCCTCACTCTTTGCTTTCCTGTGTTACCCATATGCCCTGAGACGCCACCTCTGTCTCACCCATCTCATACACACATGCAGTAATATTCAAGTTTAATCCTGCGTGCAGACATTTATCCAGTGTTCTGACTACTCCAACCAGCTTCCTGATGGGCTGCTCTACCTGGACGTCCCAGAGCCCCCCAGACTACAGATTCAGAGTTTTCTCATCATTTTTGTCCATAAACTTTCTCCTCTAGAGGTAGTCTCTGGCTCATTTCATGGCCTCACCTCTTACCCAGTCACCCAAAGGAAAATCTTGAGAGTTGACAAACTTAGGCCTATTGTTTTTCTGGGGTCTGAGAAATCTGTATGCAGGTCAAGAAGCAGCAGTTAGAACTGGATATGGAACAATAGACTGGTTCCAAATCGGGAAAGGAGTATGTCAAGGCTGTATATTGTCACCCTGCTTATTTAACTTATATTCAGAGTACATCATGAAAAATGCTGGACTGGCTGAAACACAAGCTGGAACCAAGACTGCTGGTAGAAATATCAATAACCTCGGATATGCNTTTGTTTATTAGGGATGCCATAGCAAAGTGCTCAAATAGGGTAGCTCAAAGTATGGGAACTTGTTTTCTCAGAGGTCTGGAGGCTGGAAATCCAAGATGAAGGTGGCAACAGGTTTGGTTTCTCCTGAGGCCTGTCTCCCTGGCGTGCAGACAGCTGCCATCTCTATGTCTGTCTGTGATATTTCTTCTGTGTCCAGACTTCCCTGGTGCCTGTGTGTGTGTCCAGATTTCCTCTTTCTGTAGGAGAACCAGTCAAACTGGATTAGGAGGCTCCCTAAGGGCCTCGTTTTAACTTAACTATGTCAGTAACACTCCCAACTCCAAATACAATCTCACTCTGAGATTCTGGTCATTAAGGCTTCAATGTATGAACTGTGGGAGAGGGAGGAGGACACTATTCATCCCATAACAAAGTTTTCTAAATTGAAATTATCATGCTAATTTTGCAATAACAGAAAATCATACTTTATATAAGAATCTTTGCCATTTGGGATTAGGGTGGTTTCCTTTTTGCAGGTGTTTACAACATATATTTAAATTTTTTGACTGAAAGAGTGAAGTGACTAAGGAGGACATAAAAATAGATAAATACTAGGTCCTCATCAATCTTCCTCCAGCCAAAGCAGGTGGTATTACATAAATAACTGTAAGATACAAGCTGGGTAGCATTTGTAGATCACAGACAAACTGGGATTTAAGGAGGAGGAAAGAGTCCTTCCTCCAAGGTGGAGATGGAGACTTTATTGAAAAAGTATGATTTAATTTGGATCTTATTGGCTGGTAGTGTGTAAATGTGTTTTAATTAAAAAAAAGAAAGACACAAGGGAATAAAACCAAGAAATACATAGGGGGAATGAAAACCAAGAAGACACTTAAAGAGAGTGAAGACTGTATGGTTTAATTTGACTAAAGAGTTCACAAAGAGACACAACTGTGAAAATCCCCAGTGGGCCCAGACAGGGGACAGCTTGCGTCCTCAGGGGAAGGAGTTTGCCTGGTACTTGGATGACAATACGAAGTTATTGAGGACTCTTGGGGCGGGGGGGAACTGGTGGTGGGTCAACAACTAGAGTGTAGTAACTTGAGTATGGAATAGATTAGAGATGCACAAGATGACCAAGGACGACTGAAACCTTGGATGGCCCAAATACTTGTTTCTACATTAGTTAAAACTTGACCAAGGTTAATGACCAAGTAAACAGGGAGAATGACATAAAAGNTGTAGTAACTTGAGTATGGAATAGATTAGAGATGCACAAGATGACCAAGGACGACTGAAACCTTGGATGGCCCAAATACTTGTTTCTACATTAGTTAAAACTTGACCAAGGTTAATGACCAAGTAAACAGGGAGAATGACATAAAAGCTGGGAAATTGTTGGTTAGCAGTTAGAGTGAGTACCTGTTAAATGAATCTGGAGGCTGAAAGAGAGGAAAAAAGGAGTCAAATAGAAGTTTGACTTCCCACTTTTTTAGAAATAGGTATATTCATTCAGAGAAATTCACAGTCAAAGAACTGACTAGGGTAGATTCTGGCAAGGATTACAGTCTTTCAATCTAAACAGGTTTTAATCAAGCTTGACAGCAAAAAAGAACCTTCACCTGATGTTTACTTTAATTTGAGATTTATAATTAGATGATTTATAGGAGGAGTTTAGGTTTTAAATATGTGAATGTGAAATATTTGTCTTTCAAATATTGAAAGAGTATGAAATATTTGTCTTGATATAATAATAAACTCCTAGTGTCAATTGGAATCAACACTATTGTTTTTCTGACTTCAGAGATGTAGAGATGCAAAGGGAAAACATTTTCATTAGTATCCCTTGTGGCTTAACCTATGACCTTTCACAGAGATTTACATTAGTTAAGGTTAAAATACATTCTTTAGTGCCATGCCATAAAGATATAGGGAGATAGTTATTTTCTTTCAGACTAAAATATCCATTCCAAGCATGGGAATAAATTAAAAAGTGTAAAGACTTTTAGATCTGAAGGGCTCTTTCAGTTCAGTTCAGTTCAGTTCAGTTCATTCGCTCAGTTGTGTCTGACGCAGCACACGAGGCCTCCCTGTCCATCACCAACTCTCGGAGTTCACTCAGACTTATGTCCATCGAGTTGGTGATGCCATCCAGCCATCTCATCCTCTGTCGTCCCCTTTTCCTCCTGCCCTCAAATCCCTCCCAGCATCAGAGTCTTTTCCAATGAGTCAACTCTTTGCATGAGGTGGCCAANGAGAGTTGGACTCTAAAGAAAGCTGAGTGCTGAAGAATTGATGCTTTTGAACTGTGGTATTGAGGAAGACTCTTGAGAGTCCCTTGGACTGTAAGGAGATCCAACCATCCTAAAGGAAATCAGTCCTGAATATTCACTGAAAGGACTGATACTGAAGATGAAACTCCAATGCTTTGGCCACCTGATGTGAAGAACTGACTCATTGGAAAAGACCCTGATGCTGGGAATGAATGAAGGCAGGAGGAGAAGGGGATGACAGAGGATGAGATGGTTGGATGGCATCACTGACTCAATGGACATGAGTTTGAGTAAGCTCTGGGAGTTGGTGATGGACAGGGAAGCCTGGCATACTGCAGTGCGTGGGGTTGCAAAGAGTCAGACATGACTGAACGACTGAACTGAACTGAAGAAAAAAATAACAATCTGGAGGCAATTGTGATTCGTGGTTTAGGGAGAAGCTCCTATCTGATTTTTCAGAGTTGTCTAAATAAAAGAGTTGTGATCACCCCACCCCCCAGGTCATGGTCTAGTGCTCTTCTTCCAGAAAAATCCAATCTAAGCGTTTGGGTGAAGGGGGTCTGGCTGAAGACAACAGAATGTGTGTGTGTGTGTGTGTGTGTCTGTGTGTGTGTATGTGTTAGTCATTCAGTCCTGTCTGACTCTTTGTGACCCCATGGATTGTAGCCCACCAGGCTCCTCTGTCCATGGGATTTCCCAGGCGAGAATACTGGAGTGGGTTGCCATTCTCTTTTCCAGGGGATCTTCCCAACCCAGGAATTGAACATTGCTCGAGGATTCTTTACTGTCTGAGCCACTGGGGAAGCCCAAACCCCAGGATGTGGCATCCTAAATTCTGGACCCAAATTAATAGCTAAGGTATCTTGGACAGTTGGTTTCTGAGGACCTGAATTCCTTTATCTCAGATTTATTGTGAGAATTAAATACATTAGTATAGATGGAGACAATTTTTTTTTCTTGAGCTTACAAGAAAAATTATTTTGATATTCTCATTATCTAGTCTCAATGATTTTGAAAGTTAACAAACATCAAAAAAAAGACTGATATTCCTAATACTCAAATGTCATATTAGATTGTCTGTTTTTTTGTTTTTGTTTTTTAATGTATCTTATACCAGGGAGCAATGGCCTCTGGTTTCCTTAAGATAATGTCTACTTTGAGATATGTAGTCTACCCTAATTTTTCTTTTTCTCTGATAAGTCACCCACATTCATTTAACCTTTTTCCTGAGTTCCCTCTCTCCACCCCTTTAATCATTTTCACTGCTCTGTCTTGGACCCTCTCCAAGTTCTCTGTACCTTTTGGAAAATTAGAATTCCCAAACTGAGCATGACATTCTAATAAGGGCCAAGTTGATGCCAAATATAGCTCATGACACCCTTCCTTGTCACTTGAGTGACAGATGACACTGTTAAGACTTCTCAGCAGCTTAACAGATTTAAAAGGCACACGCCTACCTTGCAGACCCCAGGATCAGACTCTAGGGTGTGATCAGCATGCACTGGCGGCAGGAACTTAATGCTGTTATTGATCCCCTTGGAGAATGAGGAGATGTGCCCAGAATTTCTAGAGGACGTGGCCTGAAGCCTCTCATACCAGGATCCAAGGAAGTCAGCAAACACTTGGGATTTGAGAGAAAAGCTTGGTGCTTGAACTTAGATTTTTTTTTTTTAGAAAATAACAACAGAGCCAGTTCTTTTACCATTTAGACCTCAGTCATTTTGTTGTCATCTTAATACAGCGGCGGTGACTCTGGTTATCCAGCTTGCACAACGACTCCCACCTTCTTCTTCCACAGAGAGGATGTAACTTTCTTTCTTTGAGTGCAGAGGGTTCCCACAGGGACTAGTGAGGAATAGAATCTGGAGCAGAAGGCAGATGAGTGCTGGTAAGAGATCTGACAGGTGTCCTGAAAAGTCTGAAATAGTAGAGGTTCATTCTTGCCTGGGACATCTCATGGACAGGGGAGCCTGGCACGCTATAGTCCATGGAGTCACAAAGAGTCAGACATGACTAAGCATGCGTGCGCACGCGCACACACACACACACACACACACACACACGCCCAAGAGAATACCATGATTCAGTGAGCTTCAGACAAATGATGTAGAGAGGAACTGAATTTGGGAGTGAAAAGGGTGGAAGGTCTTGCTTCAGAAATTTTTAGCAGGGTTAGATGGGGGCTTCCTAGGTGGTGCTAGAAGTAAAGAACCCTCTTACCAGTACAGGAGGCATAAGAGACATGGGTTCGATCCCTGGGTGGGGAAGATCCCCTGGAGGAGGGCATGGAAACTGACTCCTGTATTCTTGCCTGGAGAATCCCATGGACAGAGGAGTCTGGTGGGCTACAGTCCATGGGATCACAGAGAGTTGGACATGACTGAAGTGACTTAGACGCACACACAGAAGTTTAGGGACATCGCACGGAGTCAGCACGTGACGGCTTGTGGAGATGTGTGGTTCAGGCAGTCAGCAGGTCAACTCATGTTTCAGACTTGCTGCTCTCCCCGAGGGGCTCTGTGGGCATGAACGTCACAGCAGGGGCGGTGCAGACTCACGGGCTTGCAGCTGGCATTTGGAGACTTCAGAAGTTGCTGGAAGGATTGCCCAGCACTAGACCCCAGGGCAAAGGGGGCAAAAAGTGAGTTCACCAAACTCAGTAGTACTGCTGAGTAGCAGTAGCAGTAATAGGGGAACTGCTGTATCGCTCCCCCCTTGCCCTGGCTTGTGGCAGGAAGCCAAGCCTCGCCTCTTCCCTCCACTGTCCTGACCTAGGCGAGCTTGTGCAAAACCAGTTCTGTACTCTGGGTGCAGAGTGATGGAGGGGGATGTTTGGCTGGAACCAGGAGAGGACAGGTGGCAGCGTCGGCTGCAGATGACGTCCTTCCAGCTGGCTCTGGAGCCGCCACGCTTGGTCTTTTTGCAGTTTGGTGGGCTTGGCTGGGAGGTGGTCGATGAGGAGGGAATCTGGAGGGGCCCAGACACGTCAGTAAATCACAGCAGCTCTCGCCCAGCGTGGCAGGTGCACTGGCATTGGAGACGGCCGTGCAGAGACCTGGCTGAATTCCTGCTGCTCCAAGAGCCCTGTGGGGTCCTCTTCCTACTGCAGATGCCTGAGATTGTCCTCTGTTCATCAGGGGAGCTGGAGTGCGTGTCATTTTCGAAAGGTGAAGTTCCTGGGGGCCAGGATTCCTAGAGAGGGACCCTCTGGCTGCCCACCCTTCCTTTCTTTGCTATTTCCCTGATGGATGGTCTGTGGCCTGTTGATTCATTCTCAGAACCTGTCCATCCAGCAGCAACCTCTGGGTCTTCATGAAGTTCATCCCCAGCAAGCCAGAAAGATTCTGATGTGTCATCTGAAACTGTCTCCATTGGTTTTTGAAGGTGACAGAGTAGTATCTCGCAAGCCCCGTGGTGTCCACAAGGCCACGGCAAGGTTCTCTAGCAGAGCCACGGCACCTGGGACAGCTTGCTGTGGACCATTTCTCTGAGGCTGTTTTTTTTACCAGCTCGTGGAAGGGATGCTCTACTCAGAAACATCAGGCTGGAAAAGCCGGTGCAGGCGTTGCGGCCACCCCTGGAGGGCGAGGGGGTGTCAGGGTTGGCAGAGCTGACCATACACCCTTGGCAGTTCTTCTGATCATACCCAGATATTTGCTCAGCTCCTAGGGTCTGTGCCTGGTTCTGCAGGATGGCCAGGGGCTGCTCCTGCTCAGAACCTGGAGGTGCTGAGTCTTCCTTGTTCTCAGCCACCTTCCTGCCCCCTGCCCCCGACCCTGACCTGTGGATTCACAGAGCATGAGCCAGTGACTTCCCAAGGAGCTGACCACATCTATCATATGTCCATGTGCAAACACTAGGCCATATCCGTGGCATAAGTTGTCTCTGATGGTCAGGGCATCCCTGTTTCTGTAGTAGCTTGAGCAGGGAGGGAGGTGTGGGGTAGGGATAATTATATCCCTGGGGCGTTGGGATTATTCTGTGGGGTCAGGAGGGCAGAGAATAGCAAGGATGTCCCCGGGGCCTGTCCTGAATGGGAACCGCCAGTTGAATGGTGTGTGGTCTCCGGGCTTTACAGGGAGATGCCTTCTGGCCGAAGCAGGAATCCTGGCTTCTGCTTTCTGGATTCTGTTTTCCTAGCTAATTGGTCACTTGTTCACAGTGTCTCCCCAATCCCAGAACCAGGCAACAGAGAGGCCTGCAGTGTCCATGGGAGGGGGACAAAGCAAAACAAAGCCTAGAGCAGAACAGTGCTATTAATTCAGATTAATGAGCCTCACCTTCAGATGAAGCTGGTGCCTGACAGATCGCTGGCTCTGGGAGGACGGCAGAGGAGAACAGACTGGGGCCCTGCCTGCTGGTGGGTGATGGATGCCACCTGCCTGTCCTACTCCCCACAGTGCCTCTTCCAGGCGCTTCCTGTTTCCTGCAGAGTCCCCTTGGCACTCTGCTACTGCCTGGATGCCTGCTGATACACAGGTTGGCCCAGGGGTCTCGCTTGCAAAGGAGGGGGCCACTATCTGCCCTGATGTAACATGATGCAGAGTTGCACTGGTGGCGGTGCTGGGAGCCCTTTCCAGGGGCTGATTTGGAATGGATGTGATTTCTGGGCTGCACCAGGGGGTGCGTGTTTGCCAAAGGTGCATTTCTGTGATCCGTCTCCACCGACCAAAGGGCGTGTGTAATTATACGGCCTCTTCATGCCTTCAGCTGCTCAGGCCGTACAGGTACAAAGGGAGTAAGGCAGGGCTCTTGAGAGACGACTTGCTCTTCACAAAAACCCCCTGAAGTGGGTGAGTTTAATTTTACTTTGAGACTGGTGGCTCCAGGAAGTAAAGCAGTTCTCCAGAGGTCACTCAGCAAGTAGGCGGTGAAGATGGGATCCAAGTCCCCTCGTTGCAGAGATGGATTTTAATTTTATGTCCACGACTGGCCTGTGCTTTCTCGTGTTCTCTTTTACATGAAGGTGCGCTACTAAAATAGCTGTGTTTCAGCAGAATCGCAGAACCTTGGAACTGGCACCTCATCACCTACCTGAGATGCTGCCTCAGGGCTCCCGTGTGTCTGCTAGGGTTGGGGCATCAGGAGGTCAGACGACTCCTCCTTGGCCCACTCTCTTTCTTGGGAAAGACAGGCAGGGGGAAAGGTTGAGGTGTGTGCATGTTCATACTTGCAGCTTCACGCGTGGACATGGATACCGTTTCTGTCGCACA
>SJYV01050321.1:3611882-3659998 GCA_006410875.1 Neotragus pygmaeus
TCAATCAGAACTGTATTAGATCCTGCAACACGTGCCTGCACACCTGAATCTGTGTCTTCTGTCTGCAAAAAAATACTTTCTTTTAGGAGTGAAAGGCAAACCAGGGGATCCCCGCCCCAATTCTTGACCCAGCCTGCTAGGATTACTTTTTGCAGTAAATCCAAACTCCTGATTTTCTAGACTGCGGCCTTGGTGGTGAGAGGCACTGCTATTTAAATAACACATTTTCTCTTCTGTGGAGAAGGAATCTCATTCCGACCAGCTTCTCCATACATCTGACTGCAAACACAAGGCCCCGGGAAGCGAGTAGGTCTTGGATTTGTCCCGTGTTTGCTAATTGCCTGAGACCTTTCTCTTTAAACAAGTGCTGCTTTCTTTGTATCCTTTCCACAAACACAGCTTTAGAGAGAGTTTATAATTTTAGGGAAAAGCAAATAGCTCCGAGTTGAGCCACTGTAGATGGTGGAGAAACCTGGGTGCCAGGCGCCGTCATCCCTGCTTTGGGAGCTACACCCAGACACCCCTCTTTGTTCTGTTGTCTCTCCATGCATTCATCCATTCACTCACTCACTCATTCATTCATTCAGCAAATCCATATTGGACTGCTTCTACATGCAGGTGACATACTACTCGCTGGAAATGTAGAGGAAAAAGAATTCCTAAAGTGATCTCTCAAGGACCTCATGGTCTAGTGAGGGACAAAGGCCGTGATAAAGATTATAATGTGGAGAAGAAATCACATCACATACACATTATATACATGATGTATATATCGTATAGATCATATCATATACACATCATACACACATAAATAGGCCAGGACTCCTGACCTCTGAGGGAGGAGAAAGGAGTTCCAGGAAGCTTCCTGGAATCAGTCAAGTTTGGGTTAAGACTTGAAGAGCAGGAATTAGCAAAATGGCAAAGTGATAGTGGTTTCAGTTTGCAAGAGCATTCTCAAATGTTCATAAAAGAGAGTGATGTATTGCAAATAGTTCTGTTTGATTTCCTGGGGTCTCTGTGGCAGAGGGGAGTTCTGAGAGCATCCACTGGAGAGAGAAATGCCTAGAATGTCTACCCTAGAAGGAGGTTAAAAATTAACCAAAAGCAGTGGAGTGCGATGGAAGGGCTCTAAGCAGTCAAGCTTAATGGGCTTACATTTTAGAAAAATCCTGGAAAAGTAGTGGCTGAGCGGGTGGAGAAGAGGAAGCCAATTCCAGATGTGTTAAGCAAGCAGAGTTGATGAGACTGGAAGGGAGCTTGTGGGCAGGATAGTGTGAGGGGAGCAAAAGTGATCCCTAGGCCTCTGGAGTGGAGGACTCAGGACAAGTAAGAGTTTGGAGGGGGGGCATAACTGTTTCTTGGCGCTCTGGAATCTGAGGGACCTGGGCCTTATCAAGTGGAGATGCCAGGAGCCAGTTGTTTGCGTTGATCTGGAGCTCAGAAGAGAGGTGCTCCAGAGCATTAGACTTGGAAAACATGGGCAGCTGCAAGTCCCAGAGCTGCTGAGCTATTTCAGGGGAGCAGAGAGCACGGGAGTGGGGAGGCCCTGGGGGCCGTGGGTGTGCAGGGGACAGACACACTGATCCCTGGAACCTGGCCACCAGAGAGCCGGGGGACAAGGTCAGGGAAGTCAGGAAGGACAGAACTTTGAAGACGGAGTTGCCCTGGTCACATGCTGCACAGCATGGGCTCAGCATCTCCACCGAATTTAACAACTGCAGACCCACGGGTAATCTTTAGGAGGTGGCAATATGGCGAGGTGCTTCCAGAAAGCGAGGCTGTGAGGGTAAGGGCACGGACTGCCCCCCCACCACACGGGGTGGACTCTGCATTGGCTCTGCCAAGTCTTGGGTAAGGAGATGCTGGTAAAAACCTTGTATCATGAACCGATCAGGTAGTAGGATGACTGGCTTGAGAAGATCAAGGGAAAATATCAGGTTTCCTGACCCACACATGGAGAGCTTCTGACTGTGAAAGTTGCTTCTTGTGGTGCTGTGGTTAGGAGTGCAGGCTCTGGACTCTGGAGTCCAGTTCCTTGGCTTAGGTTCTGGGCTTAGGTTCTGGTTCTGTCGCTTACTAACTGTGTGAACTGTGGAGAGTTTCTTAGCCTTTCTGTGCCTTAGTGTTTTGGCTTGTAAGTACACAATCGTGATAGAGTTGTCATTGTACGATTGCTGTTAACAGTGACACATCCATACATTTAAAACACTTTACACAGTTTCTGATACATGACTATCATTGGGTAAATGTTAGCTGTCTTAAAACAACCTAGGCAGCATATTAAAAAGCAGAGACATTACTTTGTCAACAGAGGTCCGTCTAGTTAAGGCTATGGTTTTTCCAGTAGTCGTGTATGGATGTGAGAGTTGGACTATAAAGAAAGCTGAGTGCTGAAGAATTGATGCTTTTGAACTGTGGTGTTGGAGAAGACTCTTGAGAGTCCCATGGACTGCAAGGAGATCCAACCCGTCCATCCTAAAGGAGATCAGTCCTGGGTGTTCATTGGAAGGACTGATGTTGAAGCTGAAACTCCAATCTTTTGCCCACCTGATGCGAAGAGCTGACTCATTTGAAAAGACCCTGATGCTGGGAAAGATTGAGAACAGGAGGAGAAGGGGATGACAGAGGATAAGATGGTTAGATGGCATCACCAACTCGATGGACATGAGTGTGGGTAAACTCCCTGTGGAGGCCTGGCGTGCTTGGTGGTTCATGGGGTTGCAAAGAGTCGGACATGACTGAGCAACTGAACTGAACAACATTTTGCATCTATATAGCGTTTGTGGTCACATGTGATGTTTAAAGCTTCTGCACGCATTTATTCACATTGTGGAACACAGGAAGGGAACTAATTGTCAAAATAGCATGTATTGCATCTGCTTGACTGTTCGAACTAACTGGGGGACCCAGAGGCCCAGTGACTTGTCTAAGGAGTTGCAGCTCATGGGCAGAACTGGAATTTAACCGGGGCACCGATTTCTCCCTCAGTATTCCTCCTGAAGCTGATGATCACAGGACAGCAGACTCACAGGACTTCAGAAGCTGAAAGAGGATGGACTTTGAGGCCAGACCTTCATATAGTTGCCTTCAATGTAATCTAGGGTTGACATCATCCTGCTTCTGTTCTTTCTCTATCCATTCAGCATCTTTTCATGAGATTCAGCAGTTCTTGTACTTAAGAAGTTCACATTCCTGATGTTTTTGTCATCTAGTCTATTTCTATATTATTATAACTACCAAATGTCATTTTTGTTAGTGTTTACCCAGTCAATATTTTGGTGACTGTGTTTTTTCACACTTTAACTTCCAAATATCAGCATCTGTGTTTTTATCTGTGTTAACTGCTTTGTGTTGTCGTGTGCAGCACCTGGCACATGGCAAGCTCTTCCTTTTCTCCTTTCCCTGCTTGTCCTCTCCTCTCTTCCTCCCCCTCCTCCTCCTTTTCCTTCCCTTCCCCCTGTTTCTCTTCCTCCTCCTCCTCCTCCTTTCCTTAGTCTGGGGGTGGGAACAGGGCTTTTGGTCACCAACCTTTGGATGTTCCCACTATGTGGTCTTTGTGACAAAAACTCCTATATATCCTGATTTGCCCCTTGCCTTGTTGGAACAGTCCCTCTGAGCTGTCAGAGAGGGCATGTCCTGGGTTTAAGTCCTCAGTTCTGTTTGCTGAATAAAACATAGCTCTCAACTTCTAGAGTGTGCATTTTGTTGAGCCAACAGTGGGCTGGAGGTCTGCAGGTTCTGCAGGACAGAGGGGTGTGCATCTCCTGGGCTCTTCCACTCAGACAGCTCAGATACCTCTGGTTCTGCATGGTTTAAGTGTGTCCTGTCAATCTGTTTATTCATCCAGTGGATAAATGTTTCTTGAGGCAGACTTTATCATGTGTGAGAAGAATATGACCATGACTAAGACCTACATCTATTTCCAAGGAAATCGTGGTTCAGTGAAACTGCAATGGGCATGAGGAGCCATATGAAGTGGAAAAAACAGGAGTAAAGAGGTGTAAATGAGAAGTTACAAAGGTGAGGAGGTTTACAACTCTTTAAAACTCTTTGGGAGGCTTCAGAGGGAAACAAGTTTCCCAGATGGTGCTAGTGGTAAAGAGCCCTCCTGCCAATGCAGTGAGACATGAGAGTTGTTGGTTGGGAAGACCTCCTGGAGAAGGGAATGGCAACCCATTCCAGTATTCTTGCTTGGAGAATCCCATGGACAGAGGAGCCTGGTGGGTTATATCTAGGGGGTCACAAAGAGTCAGACATGAATGAAGAAAGATTTAGTACACCTGATGACTAAGAACAAGTTCCCCAAAGTGGAGGATAAGCCAGCTATCATGGGTTATTTTAGTCTTAGAAACATGATTAATACTGCGTATCACAGGGTTGAGCAGATAATTTAAAGACTCAAAACTAATATTCTTTGAAAAGCCTGTTTGATCTCTCTGTGTTTCAAGTTCACGCGGCACTTGTGGGGAGTTATGCAGGTCAGGAAGCAACAGTTAGAACTGGACATGGAACAACAGACTGGTTCCAAATCGGAGAAGGAGTATGTCAAGGCTGTATATTGTCACCCTGCTTATTTAACTTACATGCAGAGTACATCATGAGAAACGCTGGGCTGGAAGAAGCACAAGCTGGAAACAAGATTGCCAGGAGAAATATCAATAACCTCAGATATGCAGATGATACCACCCTTATGGCAGAAAGTGAAGAGGAACGAAAAAGCCTCTTGATGAAAGTGAAAGACGAGAGTGAAAAAGTTGGCTTAAAGTTCAACATTCAGAAAATGAAGATCATGGCATCTGGTCTCATCACTTCATGGGAAATATATGGGGAAACAGTGGAGACAGTGTCATACTTTATTTTTTTGGGCTCCAAAATCACTGCAGATGGTGATTACAGCCATGAAATTAAAAGACCCTTACTCCTTGGAAGGAAAGTTATGACCAACCTCGATAACATATTAAAAAGCATAGACATTACTTTGCCAAAAAAGGTATGTCTAGTCAAGGCTATGGTTTTTTCCAGTGGTCATGTATGGATGTGAGAGTTGGTCTGTGAAGAAAGCTGAGCACCGAAGAATTGATGCTTTTGAACTGTGGTGTTGGAGAAGACTCTTGAGAGTCCCTTGGACTGCATGTTGATCCAACCAGTCCATCCTAAAGGAGATCAGTCCTGGGATTTCTTTGGAAAGACTGATACTGAAGCTGAAACTCCAATACTTTGGCCTGCCACCTGATGCGAAGAGTTGACTCATTGGAAAATACCCTGATGCTGGGAGGGGTTGGGGGCAGGAGGAAAAGGGGACAACAGAGGATGGGATGGCTGGATGGCATCACCAACTTGATGGACATGAGTTTGGGTGAACTCCGGGAGTTGGTGATGGACAGGGAGGCCTGGCGAGCTGTGATTCATGGGGTCGCAGAGCTGGACACGCCTGAGTGACTGAGCTGACTGAACGGACTGGCCCTCTTCTCCAGGCAGCACAGCTGCTCATCTGTCGACTGCAGTGTCACGTCCTCCCCGGGTGGTTTGTGGTTGGTTCACTTCCTTCCTTTCCGTCCCCTTTCCAGTGCCTTACTGATTATCTTCAGTCTTCCTTATCGTCTCTTCAGCTGGTGTTTCCCGAACCTTCCACTTACCGTACTTGCGTGCTGTGGACAGCATCTGTTTTTGTCGGTCCCCTTCTAGCTCTGCCAGAACAGCCGCGACATTGTTCCTGAGAGAGAGTAGAGTGATTAGCTTCTCTGATAGGGATGGGGGCATTGCTGAGGGCGAGAACAGGATAGTCTGTGTTGACTATCAGTGGTGGTGGTGATGATAGTAATGATGCTGCCAAAAGTCAGGACTTTAGGAACTGCTTGAACGGCAGTGGGGTGTTGGGGGTACCCACAGGATGCTAAGTGGCAGATGTGAGAGCGGAGCTAATCTGACTTTTAGGAAAGTCAGGGCTTAGAGGGTTGGTGAACCTCCAGCCAAGTCAGCACATAATGGATTCTGTAGGCAATGTGGGACTCAGGAATTTTGATGTCTGGCCATTGCCTCCTTGCTTTATTTATCAGGTTCAGTTTCCTCCCAGGTTCACAGATCATGTGTTTCACTTTACCCTCCCTTCCCCCAGTGCACTCATGAACCCATGGCAGCCAGCATGGGTCTGGAGACTACAGCATGTCAGACAGAGAAGGTGGTGGACTCCAGCAGATCCTCCTCTTGGGAGCAGCTGCGCAGTGAGGCTGAGCTGTCTAATTTCCCTTTTGAAAAGACTTCGAGATGTTTCAGACCTGGGCAGGAAGCTGATTCCCCTGGGTTGGGTGGGTGCCTCTGAGGAGAGGAGAGAGTGGAAAGTACTATCCATCTCATGACTTCTGCTAAGTCACCCCAGGAAGGTCTGGATTCTTTTCTTTGTTCAAAAATCAGTTTCTGTGATAGATTGTGAATAATGTTTTTTTTATTACCTAACAAAAATAATAGGTAATAAACTAATAACTTTTTTGCCTAATAATAATTTTACCCTTAAGAAAATCACTATCACAATTAACAAATATTTACTGAATCTCAGTTGTCATTTATTGAGTGATTATACGTTCAGAACTGTGTTTAGTGTCTTACATGCAGGAACCTCTTAAAACCTAAGAATGCTTGTCTGAAGTGTTACTAGACACAGTACTCAGGCAGGACACTGAAGCTCAGGTAAATGATGTTGTCAGGGTCATGTGGTCAGTACATGGCAAGCTCTGACTTCTCTGAGTCTGAAATTCTGTGAGTGTGCTTCCAATTGCTCCTTTCCATGGGACGCAGCAGAAGACACAGTGCCCGGAGCCAGCGTGAGGAATCCCACCCGTGACAAGGTCATGCAGCAGAGATCTGATGTGCAAGGTTGAGTCAGATCTCAGGTTTTCCCCCTGATATTTTCTGAGCATGTACCCTCCCAAATAAGAATATGCCTGCCTTATTGTATTGTACTTTTCCACTCTCCTGACACACTCTGGAAAAAGTCAACTCGAGACTTTAGTCTTCTGCATTTGAAAGAGTGTTTCAACCAAAAACCCCTCCGATGGCCTGCTAGCCTGCCTGCAGGACTCTTACAGCTGTGCATGTGATTGTTTGACGCCTCCAAATTTTCATATCTTTCATTTTTAGATATAGTTGGTATATAGAAAAACAGGTAGTAGACCTGGTATTAGCAACATTAGATCTTTGAGTTAAATACTTTCTTTGTTATAACCCATTGCACCTTTGTTCTACAGGAATGTAACTTTATTTAGTACTTTGAGGGTGATGCAGAGTAAAGAAAAACTCTTCTAGGGAAAAGGAGTATTCTGGTTGATAGGCAATTATTCAGGAAGAGAGCCATAAAAATGTTAACAAGTCTCTTGGCCAGAAGATAATGTAACCACCTGAGACCTTTTGTATACGGGAAGGTATGCAAAAAAGAAAGCCTTGTTTGTCTCAGTGAGGGTCAGGACTGCTGCTCCTGCATAGCTCTACATATTCCATTATTTCTTTATGTACAATTTGGGGTATATAAGCTGATTTTGAAAGTGAAGTTTTTGGAGTCTGGCACCGATGCTGGGCTTTTCTTTTCTCCATGTCATTCTTTTCTCCCTTTTTCAGCTGAATTCCCATCTTGGAACGTGGAGGTTCACCATGTCTACTTACTTGTCCTGGCTTTTAAGATCCCTAAGAGAGAGATCCCAAGGCGGGGCACCCTCTGATATTCAAACGGGTGCCGGTGGCCCAATGTAGATGGTGTAAGTTCCTTTATTGGTTTTCCACGTAGACCAAGTTAATCAGCCTCTTTTCACCATTAAATTTTCCTACTACACTATTTCTTCCTAAATAACTTTTTCCTCGCCTATCCGTCTCCCCTTCGAATCACCCTGGATCCACCGGGGCTGGACCTGGCAACACAGGACATGTTTAAAAGAATAAGACACTGGCCCTATTTTCAATGCTCACATCCCATGATGAATTCTAAATTCTTCATACTTTATTTAAACCTATTGACTCTCTTTAAATCTTTGGAAAAACGAAGAGAAAAATTCTTTGTAAAATCTTAATCTTTAATAAAGACAGTTATCAAGTCACTTCTAAGAACTTTTTGATGGTTAAAGAACCATTCTCTGATCCATCTTTCAGTAGATTGTCAATTATTGTTGTTTTCTGTGGGCCTGTGTTCCTACTGGTGTCCCTTATATGATGTGAAGCTCAGATGGCATCTATACAGAAAGTCAGCGCATGTCCCAGTGGAACAATGAGTCAGCCATTCATTTAGATCCACCCTGGTGTTGTACTGGCTTTGTCTCCCCAATTCCCATTCCAACCTGCAACTCTGCATCTGCTGCTGCTGCTGCTAACTCGCGTCAGTCGTGTCAGACTCTGTGACCCCATAGACAGCAGTCCACCAGGCTCCCCCGTCCCTGGGATTCTCCAGGCAAGAACCCTGGAGTGGGTTGCCATTTCCTTCTCCAATGCATGAAAGTGAAACGTGAAAGTGAAGTCGCTCAGTTGTATCCGACTCTTTACGACCCCATGGACTGCAGCCCACCTGGCTCCTCTGTCCATAGGATTTTCCAGGCAAGAGTACTGGAGTGGGGTGCCATTGCCTTCTCCAGAACTCTGCATCTAGGAGGTAGTAACTGTGGTCTCTTAAACATTATCCCTGAGAGTCATGGGCATGTCTTGGCTTCGGCCTCTAACATCCATCCTCATCCCTTGAAGCCCTGCCTGGGCCTTCTTGCTCATGACAACAGCCCATGAGAGCCATTACACAGGGGCTCTGCTATCTTTTCACCAGGTCCAGACGTGACCTAAAGGCTCATGCTGAATCCTCTCTCTTGACTTTGAATCTTAAGTGAGTAGAAAGGAACTTAAACATGCTTGTGTTCCCTCATTAGATAAGCCCATTTCCATCATATGACCTCTCCTGCTTTCTTGCTTCTTGCACTCCTGGAGCTGCTTCTGGGTGGTTTTTGCATGTTTCCAACCTGAGGACCCAGTGTTCTCTCCCAGAACTCTCCTCGCTTGAGTTGGCTCCATGTGGGTTCCCTTGCTAGCAGCCGAAAAGCTCGACTGAGTCTCTTGTTGGTTCCCACCTCCTACTCATTCATCTCCTTGGTGAATATTTGTTGAGGCTCTCATGTGTTCCAGGTACAGTGTCCTCTGGGGAAGGGCGGTTCTGGCCCGGCAAAGTTGGCTGTGAGCCCTGTCAGGAGCCAGACGCCCTGGGGTGGAGTGCTTGCTGAGAGCTGGGTGGGGGTGTTTACACCGGGGCACTTCAGCCTGGGGCTGGTGGATGGATAATGAATGAGCTTGTTATTGCACTGGTGGGTTGGAGCCAACGCAGAGCCAGCCGGAGCCTTTGTCTCTCTCCCTTCCATCCGTCTTTATCGGATCTGCCAGACTTGCCCGTGCGCCTTTTTTTTCTGTCTTTGCACTGAAGGCAGTCTGCAGGAGGGATCCTCCCAGGATGTCCTGGCAGTGGGAATGTCCTCTGTGAGCCTGAGCCTTTTCCAGTGGTCGTGGTCCACCTGGCCCAGCCTCTGGCTTTATCCATTGCGTCTCCAGGGGAACAAGGGACTCGGGTGTTGTGAGTATGGTGTGCAGACATTTCCAGGATGCTTCCTTCAGTATTGGGCTCCATTGGCTTCTCCCTTGTCTTTATCTTCCTTCACGTGTGCGGCAAAGGAGAAGATGCTTTAGCTGACCTGTCACCTGAGACTCATAAGAAACACTGCTTTTCAGCTGTGTTTTCCTCCTCTTCCTGAGAAACCTCACATTAGTCTCTAGATCCAGCCACTGAGCTACCTGCCTGTAGCATCTCACCCTCCGCCAGGTTCCCTTTTGCTCCAGAGTTTCATCAGCTCAAGGTGGAATCCCAAGTCCACCTTACCCTTACCTGTTCTCCATCTTCTCCGTGTAATCAATGAGCAGTTTCCACAAACCACATCCACTTAACACCCCTCCTCACTAATTCTTGCATTACTTCTCATATTATTTCAGACCATGTCATTTTGGGTCAGATTTTTATAGCATTAGAAACTAAAAAAAAAAAAAAAAAAATCATATGATTGCTATGGAGTTCATATATATTATTATTTTCTGCTTATATTATTCCAGCAACCCCCAAACAGGAAGCCACACCTATAGTTTGGCCTGATTTCTCTTGCCTCATCCACATTTAGAGGATCTAAACCAAAGCATCACTGTTTTATCCCATTGTTTAAAGCTTTTGGTGGATCCTCACTGTTCTCAAGATTGGACAGACTACTTGGCATCTTGTGGATAAAGTTCGACCTTTAACCAGAGCCCCCATCACTGAAAACATCTTGCCCTCTTCTTTGGACAGCGAACATATTGGGCTGTAGCCCTGTGCTGCCTTCTTCCCACCTATATCCCTTGCCTCACTTGGCTGTCCGTTCACTTTAGCCTCTGTGTGGTGGCCGTTGGAGACCTGTCCTGCTTGCTGCCTTGGCCAGGCTTGTGCCTTTCCTATGTGCTACCATGTGACATCATTCACAGCAGCATGTTGGAATCACCTCCTTGCAGATGGTTTTGCACTGCATAGGAAGCTGTTTTAGGGCAGGGCCTGCATCTCATTCCCCATCACCCCATGCCAACGCTGCTGTCTTATATGCTGGGTTATTGGAAGGCCACTGGCAACATTATTTATTGTGTGCTCAGTTGCTAGTCATATCCAATTCTTTGGTGACCCCATAGACTGTAGCCTACCAGGTTCTTCTGTCCATGGGATTTCCCAGGCAAGTATAGTGGAGTGGGTTGCCATTTCCTCCTCCAGGGGATCTTCCTGACCCAGGGATCAAACTGCAATCTCCTGTGTCTCCTGCATTCCTGGCGGATTGCCTGCTGAGCCATCAGGGAAGCCCCAACATTATTATCCCCTGGATTCTCTGCTGGGCACCTTACCTGTAGACTTCCGAAAGCACGATCAGCATGACTTTGTAGTTTCCTGTTGCGCGTCTACACGCCCTACTAGGTTGCATGTTCCACACTGGCTGGGCCAATACAGTATCCATCCCTCTGGACCACATGGGACTTGATACAGTTCTGCACACAGTAAGCACCTGTTGTGTGCTGGTTCTCGCTGGATATTGGAGTTACTGTGATGGCCAAACCTATGTGCTCTCAATCCTTACAGAGTTCACGGCCCTGCATCAGTGCATGGATGTGTGCAGCCCGAGGAAATAGCATCCTTGTCTGTGAAATGCATCATCCCTAGTTGAC
This sequence comes from Neotragus pygmaeus, assembly GCA_006410875.1. Classification (NCBI taxonomy): domain Eukaryota; kingdom Metazoa; phylum Chordata; class Mammalia; order Artiodactyla; family Bovidae; genus Neotragus; species Neotragus pygmaeus. Next base: position 3,623,121 of record SJYV01050321.1, read on the forward strand.
TCTGACAGTCTCAGGTCCCCTGTGAGGCTGGCATTCTAGAATTCTGACCTCAGTCAAGCATGCATCTTCTCATCTGAGATGGTTATGGAGTCAGTGCTTCCTGAGGCTCTTGTTCTTTCCCTGGGGCTCCTCTGGGTTAAGTCTCTCAGTTCTCACACAGCTGAGGCTGGTTGGTGGCGTAGGTGGGAGGTTGGGCCCTGTTGCTTGTATGCAGTCCTTCTTACAAGACCCAAACCCTGTGGCTCTATGGTCGACCTGGAAATCCCTGGGAATCCTGGAAATTCCATGGAATGCCTGCCCTCAGCCTCACTCTGCACAAACAGCCAGGGGTGAGACGGCATCGGACCTTTGTTCAGGCCAAGGGGCTCGTAGCAGGTTTAATAAGTTTTAGAAAAACCTGACATTCTTGCTTCTTTTCACATTTCCCTACGTGGATGCTGAGCTGGGAAGACGGACAGCAGCACAGTCTTCCTGGATCCCGCCAAGTGGAGATGATGACGTGGAGAAGGATGCTGGGGGGCTCTTGGCATGAGAGAGGCTTTATGTCTTTCCAGGATCTCGGTGAAGAACTCTGGAGATGGCGGTGGGAATGGGGGGTGTCTCTCCCTCCTGTTGAGATACTCACTGTCTGTCCCCTTCTGTTTGTTGTGACACCAACGGCCCTGGATCACGAGGAGTCACCCCCCACTTCCCCTGCGCTAGAGGCCAGCAATGCGTCCCGAGCGGGGCTGCCTGTGTTTCTCCCTCTGCACAGCCCCTCCTGCCTGAGTGTCAGCTTCTCAAAGGTACCTCCTCGGAAATAACTCTTGTCCCAGCAGCGTGGCTGGGAAGCCAGGTCCTGCAGATCCATTTAGGGAAAGAAAAGCCTTTTAACTTAATTTGTGCCTCAGAATTATTTATGTTCCCGATCAAAAAAGTGCTCTTTTACCCTTGCTGTATCTTCTAGTCAGATGTTACAGCTGCAATGCCCAGCTGCGAGGCTTGCGAGCTGAGGCTGCTTCATGCCCTGAGAGTGATGTAAGGCCAAGCACCACGTGGTTCAGTGGTGGGGAAAGCTCATTTCCAGAGTCAAGCATCCCCAGTTCATCTGGACCGGGGGGGCCGTGAGCTATGGCAGTGCCACGGCTCTAGGACGGAGGGCTCTTTTGGTTCCTGAAAGCCAGTGCCTGGAAGTCCATTTGCCAAAGTGCCCTCCTGTGGCCTTTTTCCTGGCAGGCTCCGAATGCATGTAATGGGATGTCTAGGGAGACCGTCTCCTTTCTGATTTGGGTTCATGTGGGGTTTTCCAGGTGGCACTAGTGGTAAAGAACCTGCCTACCAATGCAGGAGACATAAGAGATCCCTGGGTTGGGAAGATCCCTTGGAGGAGGGCATGGCAACCCACTCCAGTATTTTTGCCCAGAGAATCCTATGGACAGAGGAGCCTGGCAGGCTAGAGTCTATAAAGTTCCAAAGAGTCGGACATGACTGAAGTGACTTAGCACACACACAGGGCCTTTGTGCTCAGGTGAGTGATCTCTGGCAGTAGTGGGCCAGATTTACTACTGCTCACCCATGCCTTACTACCCAAGGTCTCCCCAACCTGACCTGGCTGCTGGAGGGTGAAGAACAGCTGTGCCCCACAGATTACAACCTTCTCATCCATGTGATGGAGGGAAGGAGAGCTCGTCTTCATGAGTTTCAATAAGTGTCCTACTAAGTTGAGTGCTGGAACAGAGCACTGTAGACTGGATGGCTTATAAACAACAGGACTTTGTATTTCTTAGTTCTGGAGGCAGCAAGTCCAAGATCAGGGTCCAGCAGATTCAGCATCTGTGAGGACCTACTTCCTGGCTCATAGCCATCTTCTCACTGTGTCCTCACAAGGAGTAAAGTGTGAGGGAGATCTTGGGGTCTCTTTCATGAGGGCATTAATCCCTCTCATGACCTGGTCACCTCCCAGAGGCCCCACCTCCAAACACCATCCCATTGGGAAACGTGAGTTTCAGGGAGACACAAACATCAGCCCATAACAACACATCAGGGCAGCGGCTCATGGCCTGTAGCTAACCCCCGTCTACATGTAAAGTCTAGATTCAGGCAGTTCTGGGTTTCCAGGTGCTCCAGAGTAATAGATTGGAACAAGTAAAAATGTCAAAGTAAAAAACATCTATTTGAAGACATTGGAAATACACTAAAGTGTCCAGGACTGAAGTTCCTAAATATCCCCTAACAGGAAACCTCCGGGATTTGACTCAGTATGCAACAGCTCTTTTTCCCTTGAGGTATTCCCCAATTCTGGGTTTAAAACAAGAGACTGAGGATTCAGATGCAGATCTTGGGCAGAGGACCACTGCTAAGATGCACAGAAACTAGAAGAGGTTGGCAAGTCTTCTGGGGCTGGAGAGACAACAAATTAGACATTTGAAGGGCTTAGCCAGGTTTTGCTCAAGACATTTTTTGAAAACAGAACACAGCTTTTGATCATCTTATAATATAAAGGAGATGAGAATTAGAGCCGAGGTTGGACCAGCGTGACTAGGACCTGGGTGAAATCCCAGGCTCTCCATGGGGGCCTCTACAAAGCAACCAGAAGTGGGTAGGGCCTGAACAAATCTGGAACCTCCCCTTAAAGGGATGTGTTAGGGTCCAGGTCTACCTTCTGCCTGAACAGAGGAAAGGATGAACCCTTTCAGGAAGAGCAAGATATCATTTAGAGCTGCTGTAATTTATGACTGTGGGTGTCACACAGTCAATAAAGCATTGTCAAGCATGCCAAGAAACAGGGCTGAAAGCCAAGAGGAAAAAAATCCAACAACAGATAATAGGAACTTCCAATATCCCAGTTACCTCTAGGTCTTTATCAGACAAGGACTCTAAAATAATTATCACTAACATATTCAGAAAAATAGAGGAAAAGAGGGACAAAAGTAAAATTTTGATAGAGAACTTAAATTTTAATTTTAAGCAGTCAAATGTTAAAGTGACTACTACTCAAATCTACACATGTGAAAGCATTTCATGGAAACACACAATCTGAATAGTTTCCTTATTTATAGTTAAGAGTCTTGTAGCAGTATCATTGTCTATCTGGTTTTGATTACGTATTAGGTAATGTAAGAAATTATTATTGGGTATATGGGAACTCTGTATCATTCTTGCAACTTCTTGTGAATCTCATACTATTTTAAAATGAGAATCTATAATATAAATAATAACTTACAAAATCAAATGTGAATTCTAGAACTGAGAAGTACAGTTGCTAAAGCTAAGAATTCAGTAGGTAAGTTTAACATTAGATTTAAGCAGGAGAAAAGGATATAGGTCATTAGAAAATATCCAAACTGAACCACAGAGGGAAAAAGTGTGAAAATACAAAAAAGAGGTTAGGGTATATGTATGTTGGACATACATATCTAAATATGAATCTGAAATAATGTAGTTGTAGTTCCAGACATGGAGGAGAATTACAGGTGTGTTGGAAAAATATTTGAACATTTGATGATTTTTCCAAACTGGTAAAAGGCAGCAAACCACAAATTCAAGAATCTCTGTGAACCCAAGCTGGATAAATATAAAGAAATCTAGTCTTAACACAGTAAATTTGTAGAAAATCAAAGACAAGATGAAAATATTAAGTGCAAAAGGAAAAATGCACCTTGCTTTTAAAGAAGACAAACATCTGACTTTTCAATAGAAAGCAGGGGAGACAGGCAACAATAGAACATCATTAATATTGTGAAATAACAAATCAACCCCCAGATAACCCTCTCAACCTAGAATGATGTATCTAGCAAAATTATTCTTCAAAAATTAAATGAAAACATTAACAAGCTGAGAGAATTTGTAGCCAGCAAAAGTTCACTTAAAAAATTACTAAAAGGAGTTCTTTACCCAGATGAGAAATAATCTCAGATATGAGAAAGCAAATAAAAGAATAAAGAGCAATAGTATAAAAAACATTAATGTGTGGATAAGCATAAACAAATATTGCCTGTTCAAGACAATAATGATAATGTTCTGCCTTGTGGGGTTTAGAAGAAATGTAGAATTAAAATACATGTCAATTAAAATTTGGGAGGGGGGAAGAGTAGATTTAAGTAGATTTAAGATATTCTAGGCTTCCAGTATTGAAGGAAAGTGTTAGAGCTAGTATTTTCCATCACAATGTCATTAAAGTTGTGTTTTGTAATCTCTAGGATAACTTCCCAAAGAAGGATAACTAATAAGGTAATAGAGTGGGAAGGGGAAATAAAAAAATAATAAAATTAACCAAATAAATATTAACTAAAAAGAAAAAGATAAGAAAGGGGAGAAAAGAACATAAACAGATATGACAAAGAGAAATACATAGTAATCTATGAGACCCTACTGTATAGCACAGAAAGAAAGAACATTAAACAAGGAAAGAAAAGATGGAGAAATTGGAAAACATATACTACATGAAAGGGGATTCCTTCTCAAACCTTTATCAAGCGTAGGAGAAAAGCTTGTATATACGTATATACATAAATAGTATGTACTATATATATATATTAGAAAACTTAAGAATTTTTGCCTAATTAAAAAATTTATGACATTTTTATTCCACTTGTTTGACTTAGTATGAACAGAATGCTAATTTCTAATTTTAAAAAATATAAATATGCAGCAAGCAACAAAGGTTTACTGTATAGCACAGGGAACTATAGTCAATATCTTGAAATAATCTATGATGGAAAATAATCTCAAAAATAATATATATGTGTATATGTATAACTGAATCACCTTGCTGTGTACCTGAAAAATTGTAAGTCAACCATGCTTCAATAAAATGTCAACTATGCTTCAATAAAAAGAAAAAAAGAATGTATAAAGGTGAAACATATGAAGAGTATTAAAATATTTATTGGCTTATATGTTACACCCAGTAGATAGCTGTCGGTTAGATATATATTATTCTTGTTCAAATACTGATGGTAGTGAATAACTCCAAATCTTTGATATGGGTTTATGAAAAAGCATGTTTGAATTTAAGATTCCTGTTTGGTGACTGTGTTGGTGGTCAGAGATGAACACCACTAAGATAAGAGTCTTAACGGTGATATTCCGTAAAGCTTATAATGAAAGGAAGTCTTTTTTTGATATTCACATTACTGTATGGTCTACCTTTGCAGCTGTTGCTGTGCTGTGCTAAGCTGTGTCTGACTCTGTGCAACCCTATGGACTGTAGCCGGCCAGGCTCCTCTGTCCACGGGATTCTCCAGGCAAGGATGCTGGAGTGGGTTGCCATGCCCTTCTTCAGGGAATCTTCCCAACCCAGGGAGCGAACCCATGTCTCTTATGTCTCCTGCAATGGCAGGCAGGTTCTTTACCACTAGTGCCACCTGGGAAGCCCACATTCAGCTGTCAAAGCAGTTCATTTATTTCTTTAGTATCATTTCTGGTCCATCTGCTATTTCTGCTTGATTACAAGCTCTGAAAGTTAAGAATAGGTTCAAAATGACTTCCAGGAGCCCTCAACTTCTAGTCTAGGACCTACGTCCATGGATTTTGATGAGGATGGTCCATAGAGAGTCAGGATGAATGAGGTACCTCTGAAGAAGTGACTGGATATGGAAGACAGCCTGGATGGGTGAATGTTTCTGGGCTTCTGCACATATGCGTAAGACTCAACTAAAGCCACTCTACCTTTATTGCCATACAAACATTTCATAGTAGTAAAACTACACACCCACATTTGGTGTCTTGTTGGATGAACTGAGTTTAAAAATAACTTTCTTAAAAGGCAGTAAAATATATGATGATTATCACTACAGAGTAATTTATCCAGTGAAATTCATCTAGTAACTTATCCAGAACATTTGTCAAGGTAGCATATCCCTCTTTGAGCTTCCCAGGTGGCTCAGTGGTAAAGAGTCTGCCTGCCAATGCAGAAGACACAGGAGACTCGGGTTCGATCTCTGGGTCAGGAAGATCACCTGGAGAAGGAAATGGCAACCCACTCCAGTATTCTTACCCGGGAAATCCCATGGACAGAGGAGCCTGGTGGGCTACAGTCCATGGGGCCATAGAGGGTCGGACAAAACTGAGTGACTGAATGTGCATGCGCGTATCCCCATTTATGAGAGTTTCTTCTTATTCCTGCTCTTCATCCCTGATCCAGTCACACCCTTATTTATTCAGAATAACCACTGGGGTCATGGAAATGCTCTGTGAACATTGAGGATTATGACCTGAAAGTCTGGGAAATTAGGATTCATAGTTTCGTGTTCAGGAAAGTGAAATATGGTTCTCTTCCTCCCTCCATTACTTCCATTTTCTTCCACTCTCTTCTCTAGACCTTTCTCTGCTTTCATTTTTTTCAATATTAATACAACCCATCTACCATCTTCTTTATTAAGGGCTGTTTGGATGTTTTAAGCTGAATGCTGTGTAGACCAACTGCAGTGGATCACTGAGTCATTATCTCTAATAGTTGCAGTGATGAGTAATAGGTCACTACTTGTGTGGGTTGAGCCAGGGTGTAATTCCTTGTACTGTTACTTCATGGATTAATTGTTTGCAATTGTCCCTGACATGACCTTATCTCTAGACTGGCTCAAACCCAATAACAAAAATAGGACTGCTTCGTAAGCTTTTCTAAAATCACAGATTGAACAAAATTTGTCCTCAACGGTTTTGAAAATTTTGTAGTTCCAGTGCTCCATGGTGTGAGGAAACTATAACAAATGCTTCTCAAACTTTAATGGGTGTGCCATGCAGATTACCTGTAGACCACCTAACAGGCAGTTTCTGTAGATTTTGTAGGTCTTGGGAGTGCTTGAGAGTTGAGCTTCCACAGTTTAGTAGGTTTCCAGGTAATGCAGATGGCACTGGTCTTCAGACCACAGTTTAAATAAAAAGTCTAAGAGAAGGGAAGAAAATAAGACATGCTGGAAACTAAGACCCCTCTATCAGGCTCTTTGAGTACTTTCATGCATTTTTAAGGCAGTATTTTTTTTTTCCTTAACATTTTTTTCTGATTATAAAGCATGATTATTGCGTAAAATTTGAAAAGTGTAAAAGTACCGTACATGAACTAAGTTCATTTATCATCCCAATCAATCAATCAGACCAGTGGTTCCCAGGCTTGCTGCACACTGGAATCAGATGGAGAATATTGCAGAATATCCCACCTGGCATTCTCCCAGCAAGGTTGAGTCAGAACCTCTGTGTATAGGACTTGGTGTCTTTTAAAAATCTTTCCATGGTGCATAAGGCATTTCTTCTTGTTAGTTCAGTCACTAACTCATGTCTGACTCTTTGTGACCCCATGGACTGCAGCAGGCCAGGTTCCTCTGTCCTCCATTGTCTCCCAGAGTTAGCTCAGATTGATGTCCATTGATTGAGTGATGTCATTTAACCATCTCATCTTCTGTTGCCCCCTTCTCCTCCTGCCTTCAATCTTTGCCAGCATCAGGGCCTTTTCCAATGAGTCAGCTCTGCATCAGGTGACCAAAGTATTGGAGCTTCAGCTTCAGCATCAATCTTTCCAATGAATATTCAGGATTGATTTCCCTTAGGATTGACTGGTTTAATATCCTTGCTGTCCAAGGGACTCTCAGGAGTCTTCTCCAGCACCACAGTTTGAAAACATCAGTTCTTCAGCACTCAGTGTTCTTTATGGTCCACCTCTCATATCCATGCACGACTACTGGAAAAACCATAGCTTTAAAAAAAAAATTAATTCATTCATTTTAATTGGAGGCTAATTACCTTACAACAATGTGGTGGTTTTTGCCATACATTGACATGAATCAGCAACGGGTGTACATGTGGCATAGCTTTGACCATACAGACCTTTGTCAGCAAAGTAATGCCTCTGCTTTTTAATATACCTTCTAGGTTTGTCATAGCTAGGTTTGTCATTGTGGCTGTTGCAGAGTTCCCAGCAGTGAACTGAGTCATTTCCCCCTAAATACATGTGTTGGGGCCTCAGCCCTTGATGTGACTGCGTTTGGAGCTAGGACCTTCAAAGAGGTAACCAGGTGAGATGAGGTCATGTGGGGATCCGATTCCCACAGTGCTGGCGTCTCTATAATAAGAGGAAGAGACCCCAGAAGGGTGCAGGCCCAGAGGAAAGGAGTCCACCTGTGAGCCAGGCTGAGAAGCTGGAGCTACACAACCTGCCAGCACCTTGATCTTAGACTTACAGCCTCCAGAAGTCCGGAAAAAAGTAATTTCTGTTGTTTAAGGCACCTGGTCTGTGGTATTTTGTTATGGTAAGAAACTAAGACAGGTTTTGGTCCCTACTAGTGGGTGCTGCTGTAGCAAGCATCTGAAGGTGAGGATGTGGCCTTGGGATGGGGAGAGACTGGGTGATGGGGAGGCCAGGCAAGGTTCCAGGCACAGGTTAGAGAAAGCAAAGTTTGCTGCAAAGACATTGTCAGAGGCGTGTGGGCACTGAATGGGGTTCTGGTGATATCTCAGAAGGAATGAGGAACTTGGTGATGGAAACTGGAGAAGAAGCGATCCTTGTTATAAACTGGCAAAGACCTTGGGCTGACTTGTTTCCTAGCGTTTTGGTAGGAAGTCGACATTGTAACAGATAAACTTAAAATGCTTTTCTGAGAAGAGAGATTTCTAAGGGCAGTGTTGTGAATTAACGCTCTCTGCTTGGAAAGTTCCCCTTTATTTTCTAAAATGATGGTTGTGTCTTCCCTCCCTCTCTTTCCTCTCTTCCTTCCTTCCTCAGTAAATATGCGTTGAATATCTTCTACTGATTTAGACATCCCATGAGGAAACTGGGTGTAGACATTCAAAGATGTAAATAAGTCCATTTGTACCACTTTTTTTAGGTTCCACATAAATGATATTATGATATTTGTCTTTGTCTGATTTATTTCACTCAGAGTCACAGGTATAGAAAACAATTTTATGGTTACCAGGGGGTAAGGCAGGGGGAGGGATACATTGGGAGGTAGGGGTTGTTATACACATGGATAAAATAACTGAAAAGGACCTATTGTATAGCACGGGGAACTCTGCTCAGCACTCTGTAATGACCTATATGGGAATTGAATCTAAAAAACTGTGGATATATGTACATGTATAACTGATTCACTTTGCTGTGTGCCTGAAACTAACACAACATTGTAAATCATCTATAATAAAAATTAAAAAGAAAGAGATGTCAACTTCAAACGCTGAAAAAAAGGAAAAAAGAAATTCAAAGATGCAAGCACTTACATATCATAAGTGATATGTAAGTAGAGAGTGACTTCTTTAACGTGTTTTAGAATTTCTCCTGTGGACCCGCACTTTATCCCAATTATCTTTACTTGTCTTACTTATGCTGGTCCAAGTCAAGCCAAACCTACAGTTCTTGTTTGTCTGGCCATCTATCTGCTAGATAAGGAGAAGAAGATAGGACTCAGTGAAAACTGTTTCCCCAAATTCACCATCTAGTTTCAGGATTTGATTGGTGCATCATGTGAAAGTGGCCAGAATATTGGAGTGGGTAGCCTTTCCCATCTCCAGGGGATCTTCCCAACCAAGGGATCAAACCCAGGTCTGCCGCATTGCAGCCAGATTCTTTACCAGCTGAGCCACAGGGAAGCCCATGGGTGCAGCATGGTGGTTCCCAAACTCAGATGAGGCACCCTTGGCTGCTACAGTGGAGGCATCCCAGTCCATTTGAAGTTTCTGAAGAAAATACTTGTATATCTAACAGATGCTGCAAAAACTCTTGGTTCAAGATAGCTCACCATTTCAATAGCATATTACGTCTGTTTTGGTGAGTTCATATCTTTTCAAGACTTGGTTTTTGGTGTTTATGTGATGTAAAAAAAAGTATTGCATCCAAATCATTGTGGCATCAATGTGTGTGGTAATACGTGACTGCATTCAGTCTGATTCTGATCTATTTCAAGGTTTGAGAAGTTGTCTGGTGCCCCAGGGGTGCACGTGTGCCATTAGTAAGAATGAAATAAAAATATTTTTCTTTTAATAAGTTTTTTTAAAGCTAAATTTTATTAGGAAATAACTTATCATTTGTTTACTGTAGCTAGTTTAACAAAAGAACTATTGGGTTTTCCCCTTTGTTTTTGTATTGTTTGTGTTGGTGTGGGACGTTGTGAAAAGACACTGGAATACTAAGAGCATTGTGGATTGAGAGAGTGTGGACTCAGTTGTGGTGGTTCACACAGACCTCTGCCCCTCCTGCGAGAAGCCAGCCACCACGGAAGGTCCAGTTACCCTGGGACTGCCATGGTCTGAGAAGCCCAGTAGAGGTAAGCAGAGAAGCTGCCGAGAGCGAGATGCCCAGCAGACCTCTGGGGATCAGGTCCTCCATGCCAAGGACAGGGTGAGGAGAGTTTGGGCTGATCCCATCCACTGCTAGCTGCCTGAAGTGATGTGACAGGTTCACCCACATCAGCTATACAGATGAATCCACACCCCTCAAGCCATGAGAGACAACAATACATGGTTATAAGTTACTGTGTTCTGGGATAATATTTTATAAATTTTATTTTTGAGGGGAAGGTGCAGCAATTCCTATGTCCCATCCGCATGCACAGCCTCCCCCATTATCAGCATCCCCCACCAGATGGTACGTTTGTCACGGCACTTTATAATCACTGGAAGTCTGGTTTGCATTATAGTCTTGGTGCTGTACATTCTGTAAGTTTGGTCACATATGTAACGGATAAATGTTTGGATAAATATTTGGATAAATGTGTGATAACGTGGGTCGCTATTCTGTCATTCTTCTTTATGGAATTATTCTTACAGCCCTAAAAAATCTCTGTGACCCACCTATTCACCCCTTTCCCTCCCCAAACTCCTGGCACTCACCAATCTACTAATCATGTTCTTTGTTTTAACTTTTCTAGAATGCCATACGTTGGGAATCACACAGTATGTAACCTCTTCAGACTGGCTTCTTGCACTTAGGAATATGCATTTAAGTTTCATCCTTGCCTTTCTGTGGCTTGATAGCTCACTTCTTTTTCATGCTGAATAAGAGTCCATTGTCTGGATGGACCCCAGTTTATTTCCTTATTCACCCACTGAAGGACATCTTTGCTGCTTCCTAGTTTTGGCAGTTTTGAATAAAGCTCCTATAAACATCCATCGCCAGGTTTTCGTATGGCTGTAATTTTCAGCTCCTGTGGGTAAATACCGAGAAGCCTGCTTGCTGGATCATATGGTCAGAGCGTTTTTTGGTCTCGTAAGAAACCTGCAAACTGTCTTCCAAGTGTTCCTACCACTTTGCATCCCCACCAGCAACATTCGAGAGTTCCTGCTGCCCCACATCCCCGTCAGCATTTGGTGTTGTCAGTGTTCTGGATTTTGGCCATTCTATTGATAAGAAGCGTGTAGAGGTTTCTCGTAGCTTTTTGCTGCATTTCTCTGATACTGTACCACGTGGGACATCTTTTCCTATGCTTATTTGTCATCTGTGCGTCTTCTTTGGTGAGCCGTCTCTTAAGATCTTTGGCTCTCTTTTTTAAACAGGGTGTTAGCTGTTTTCCTGTTGGTGTTTAAGAATTCTGCACATTTCTGACATCAGAGGTGTTTTTCGCAAATATTTTCTCCCTGTCTGTGATCTGTCATCTCATTCTCTTAACAGTGCACTTTGCTGAACAGAGATGTTCCATTTTAGTGAAGTCCAGTTTATCAATTGTTTCTTTCATGAATCATGACTTTGCAATCATTTGTTTGCAAACAACCTTTTGTTTCTAAAAAGTCATTGCCATACCCAGAGTCATCTAGGTTTTCTCCTCTAGGTTATGTTCTAGGAGTTTTGTAGCTTTTAACCACCCTGTCCTCTTGACTGCAGCTTTATTGTAAATCTTGAAGTCAGTGAGTTTATAAAGCATAAATTGATAACTGGAAAAGAATTCGGTACTTAGAAGGGATGGGCTGCTGTAACCTAAGCTGAAAGAATGCGGCATTTGCTTTCAGACCAGTGATTGAGTGGAAGTTGGAATATCCACAAAAATTCTCTTAGGAAAACCTGGAGTGACTTCAAAGAGACTGTTGGTGAGAGCTTGAGAGACAGAGAAGGAAAAGTTGCTGGAGGTTAGAGAAAAAGGAGCGCTTGTTTTATATACATGTTAAGTATATGGCAGACATTTTGGTGGCACCGACACCTGTGATAATGTGGAAGAGAGAAAGGGTACCCAGTGAACTCCCGGGTCTGGCCAGGGAGATTGCAGGCAGAAGGTGCCAACTGGCTTCTTCTAGCTGCCTGTTATAAAATATGAGTGGAGAGGAGCTAAAGAAAGAACCATTTAACTTCAAGCAGAATTTATAAGAAATGTAAATGAACCCTGGCTTACTGGGTTCAAAAACACAATTATTTCTCATCCTTAGTCTCTCCCAGCAAAAGCTTCTCAAACTAGAAATGCCCTCAGGGAGGAGATAAAATCTAGGGCATTATAAATAAATTATGATTTCAGAGCAAAAGTCTCAAAGCTATAAGACCTTTTGTTGAGACTTCATGAAGAGTTAAGGGGATGCCTACTAGAAAGGCTTCTAAGAATATTAAATTTGTGTCTCTTAGATTTGCCAGAAAAGAATCTGAAGGGACTGCCTTATAGACATGTTAAACCAGACCAAAGGCATCTAAGGACCTCCAGAGCCCTGTTCCATAGTATCTGGACTCAGAGACCAATGGAGGAAAGAGAAGAGAGACATCTCAGAGAGAAAAGGGGCGGTGGCTTTACCATCAATGAATGGGTTATAGTTTGATATACAGGAAGACTACACATTTTTTAAAGGAATTATGTCAGCTGGGACTAACAGGAGCAGACACAGTATAGAAAAAGTCTTTGGACTGCTAATCTCCTAGGAGCAGGAGGAAAACCAGGAGACTGTTCAGTTTAAAACAAGGGCCATTTCTCATGGAAAGAAAGTAAAATTCAGGAGAGGAACCACAAGCTCAGAGGAAAAAATGAGAGCCATTTTCTGGGAGTAGAACTGGGGTCCAGCCAAGGATCTTGCTACCTTTGCCCTGCAGAATTGCAGAAGCCTGTGAAGCAGTGACTTCCATGCTCCACTTCCTTCTCCACTGCAAAGCTATAGGCGTGTTGTGGTTATCCCGTGTCTGTCTCCCTGGTACGTGTCGGGGCAGGGAAGTCGGCTGACAGTCTGTTTGCTTTACAGGTGTAAGATCAAAAGAAGATGTGCTCGAGAGGTTGTTCCAAAGCAGGCTCATTGCACTGGAACCTAACTTAGAGGATAAGATCCTGGGTTTTGAGCTGTTCCTGGAACAGGATCTGAATTTATTGGCCTTGGCAGGGGACGAGTGTATTTTGCATGAAAGAGGGTCAGACACTGTTGGGCCCCCGAGTCTGGACTGTGACGATTTGCAGCCAAGATGCTCATGGTCACCTCCTTCCTTTCCTGTGTGTGGTGCCCATCTTGAGGCAGAGTCTGCATCCCTGCTCCCTAGAGCTTGTCCTGGCCTTAGTGACTTGCTTAATGGATGGGATGTAGTTGAAGTGACATCTTGGGACTCCTGAGGTTCAAACAGGAGAGGACCAGCTGGATCACCCCAGACTGAGAGATCTGAGAAAGCAGAACCTCACAGCCCAGAAGTCACACCCACGTGGCTGCAGAGCCTCCTGTGTACACGATCCAGCCCCATTCCCTTTTGCAGTGGAAAGGACCACACAAGTGGTATTGGTGGGGATACTCTGGAGGCGGGCCACCACAGACGTGTCGAGTGTACCAAGTAAGGGGAGAGGAAGAGGATGAGGCAGTGACCCAGAGAGTCAGGAAACCAGGCTCCATCGTGATGTGCTGAAAGTCAGCAGCAACGGGGGACAAGAGATACGGCTTCCGTATCTTCTGTCTTCTGCGCGGCCATTTCCTGAAGTCTCTGCTTCTCATGACTCACACTCGGTGGAGAGCATACACCTGGGGACTGGCCTCACCTGCACAGAATCAGTTCTCTCACCAGCATCCTGGCTCCATCACAGGGGTTCCAGAAGCTTGGAGAGGGACTTACGCATTCTGCCGGCCAGTGCAGGGCTTATGTGCAGCCCTGGGCTTGTCTGACCCCAGAGCCCCTGTTACCATCATGCTACCACCTTGGTTCCAGTACTGAGGGACTCCCTAGTGTCCTAACCTCTGGCCCCTTCACCACTCTGGGCTTCCTTGCAGGCACTGGAATCCTCTGACTCAGTGTTGAGGTCATAGCCTCCTTGGTCATTTTTACCGCCTGCAATCCCCTTATTGTGTTTTCCCCTCATTGATTCCTATCTCCCTTCGTATCTTAGCCTTCTTCATCTGTCTTTCTGCCTGTTGTTATTTGTCTCTGTGAACAGGATTATTTGGGCTTCCCTGGTGGCTTAGATGGTAAAGAATCTGCCTACAGTGCAGGAGATGTAGGTTTGATCCCTGGGTTGGGAAGATCTAAGATCCCCTGGAGAAGGAAATGTCAACCCACTCCAGTATCCTTGCCTAGAGAATCCCATGGACAGAGGAGCCTGACNAGCTGGGAGGAAATATTTGCAATTTGTATATCTGATAAAGAACTTGTATGCAGATTATATATAGGGCTGTCAGAATTAGAAAATAAGATAAACAATAGAAAATAGACCTAAGATTTGAAAGGACAGCTCACTAAAGCTGTATAGATGGCAAACAACACATGAAAAAATGTTCAGTGCTGTTAGTCAGCAGGTCATGCAAATTAATCCACGAGACCCCACATATCTCAGGTTAACAAGCCCGACCACATCAAGTGTTGACAAGGACGTGGAGCCACTGGAATGATCCTCCATGACTCCTGGAAACATAACGTGGTAACCACTTGAAAAAAATAGCTTGGCACTTTCTTAAAATAACTAAAAAAAATGCATGTTATTACCATATGAACCAGCCAGTCTGCTCCCAAGAGGAATGAAAGCATATATTCTTACAGAGATTCATGTGAGTGTTCTCACAGCTTTGTTTGTGGCCAAAAAATAGCAGTGTCAGTTGTCCCTCTTCAGGTGAATGAAGATACACACTCTGAGTTGAGTCAGATGTTTGGATGCTGCTCAAGAAAAGCGGGGATGGACGGTTTGTACACAAGACAGTGTGGAAATCTCAAAATAACCGTGCTGATGGATGGAGGCAGACAAAAAGAATACATACCATGGAACTCCATTTGTATAAAATTCCAGGAAATTCCAGGTGCTATATGGTAACAGAAATAAGACCATGGTTTTCCTGGAGAGGATTATGGAGGGTGAGGAAGAGATGGTGATTAAGAGATGGTGGGGAGACTTCAAGTTAGTGAATATGTTCATTATTCTGAGCATGGGAATGGTTCTGTGAGCCTGCGACACCTGTGCCAAAATGCTTGAAGTTGTACATTTTAAGTATGTTCTGTTTATTTTATATCCCAAATGCATCTCAAGAAAAGCCATTACAATTGTTTATAAGTAAAAAATAACAGTAAAAGGTAAAAGGAAGACTTCATTCCAGTGTCCTGTCTTTGCGGCTATTCCCCTGGGTACCCCAAGCCCCCTAAACTGTATCAGCTCCCTGCTCTGTGCAGATGTGTGCCACAGCACCTCCTGTATCAGCCTGAATTCCTGAGGTCTGTCTGTCTCAGCCACTGGATCATGAGCAGCTTTAGGAGAGAGATTGTTGGGGGCCCCGAGGTCTGTGTTGAACAACTCAGTGCAGGTTCTCCTGCCTGAATGTTGAATCCAAATGATCATTCGTCTTCTTTGAAACTATAACCTAAGATTTTTTTTCTTTTTTCAAATGTGCAAGCCGTATCCTTTAAGCAAAATCTACTTCCTCCATGAAACTGTATCAAAGTGAAAATGTGAAGCACACATATGTATTCAAGAGCAATGGAGCTCTGGGTCTCTGGAGAACAATGAATCCACTTTGGAAAAGACGTGGGTATGGCTGAGGAGGGGATGTTTCTGGCTGGACATTTCATTCAAGATACTTGACTCCCTGACGCCCCAGCATCAGGGCCGGTTCCTCGAAGCTCTGCAGAGATCTCCAGGGCTGCCTTGGGAGAAGGCTTCTCACCACACTTTCCACCTGGCCAGAGCGGGACGAACAGTTCTTGCAAATCTTATGTACAGCTTGCCACATGTGATGCCTGAGGATGCGGGACTAGTCAAGATGTTGTCTTTTCCTCCCAGGTCTGAGGTCCAGGGGTTTTTCCCACTGTGTCACACCGTGTGCACATCACTGTGTCTCCTGGTGGATGCCGCTCACGTTGGGGCCCTGGAATGGCCGAGTTGCACAGGGGCTCATACTTGGTGCCAGGAGATGGCCCGGAGGAAGACGACCCTGCGTGTGCTTTCCTAAGAAGTGACGAGCACTTGCCCTGAGCACTGCCAGGGCCCTGCATGGTTTCTACAGGAAACCAGCGGAATGAGGGCGGCAGGTAGAAGTTCCTGGGACAGGGTGCTTTGCAGTGTGCACACACTGTGCATGCTCACTGGGTGAAACCTCCTTTCTGGAATTGTCAGGTGATGTAGTTGTTTCCCCAGGTCCCAATAAAGATGTCAAATTGTCAGGTGGACAGCTTTGAGGCTCATCAAGGTAGTAAGGAGACCAGGAGTGAAGCTGGTGGGGCAGAGGGGGCCTTGGGAACAGTGTAGGGCATCAGGCTGGTAGAAGCAGGGACAGTGGGCCTTCGGCCCCTGGAGAAGCACCTAGCTCATGGGGAGAAGCTGAGGCTGGGGGAGCAGATTGGCCTGAGTGCTCACGGCTGCCCAGCTGCACATGAGCTGTGTGTCCACAGGCAAGCTGCTCACCCATGGCTTCTTTATCGTATAACAGAGATGCTATCTACCCTCACACACCATCAACATTTAATCAGATGACACTGAACACACTGGGATGGGAGCTGGCACATCATAGATCCCACGTAGGTGGTATTTTCCTCCCTCCTCCTGTCCTTTTCCTGCTCAGCTTCCCTGAGCTCCCCAACTTCCTTTGCTTTGGCAGAAAGCCACGCTCACTCCGTTGTGCACAGCAGAGTGAGGACTGGGAAGGGGCAGCCCCTCCATCCTCTCAGCCCCATCACAGGGGCAACCTCTCTTCGCTGGATGAATCTGGGCTCTGCATGCTGAGGAGCAAGAAAGCCCATTTCCATCACATTCTAATCGAAGAGCTAGAAGTGGGGTGTCTCTTGCCCCCTAGGTCAGCCTCTGAGAGCCCTTACACTCATTCTTAGTNCCTCTCTTCGCTGGATGAATCTGGGCTCTGCATGCTGAGGAGCAAGAAAGCCCATTTCCATCACATTCTAATCGAAGAGCTAGAAGTGGGGTGTCTCTTGCCCCCTAGGTCAGCCTCTGAGAGCCCTTACACTCATTCTTAGTGAAGGTACACAGCCACCCTGGCCTAGCTTTAACTTCTTGCTACCAGGAATGTCCATGTCGGTGGTGGACAGGACACTTAGCGTACTGGAAAATCCCGGTGTGAAGGTTTGAACGACGCCATTTTTATCAGACTTTCACCTGGTGTCAGGTTCTGTGCAAGATGCAGAAAAAACATGAAGAAATAATACCTGGTTCCTGTCCAGAGGGAGGTGGGCTTCATGGGGGAGACTGGTTAGGGTATGATGGGATAGGATGGGGAGGGGGACCCCAGCTTAGCCAGAGGCCGGGGTTGTCAGGGAGCCAGAGGCGGTGGTCCTCAAACTTAGGCTGAGGGATAAATAGGAGCCAGTCTGGGCAAAGAAAGTGTCACTTTGATGAAATTTAATGGTGATGTGAGTGAGCCTAGGTGTCATTTCATAATCACCTTCAGTGACCCAGTTGGGGGTTGCCATAGCCTCTGTACCCTTTCTTGGGGCTCATAATCCTTCATGGTTCTGTGCTTGATCTGGGGAGTCACTCACTCTGCTCCCCACTGGAACATCCCCTGAGATGGACTAAGACTCTGCCCATGTGCCCCCTCTTCCCACTCTCAGGGGAGGAGGGGGGCGCATGAACCTTGGGGGACTTGAGCCTCGGGGACTCAGGGAACTTGTTCTCTACCAGATGCCAGACCTCCAAGACTGACCCCTTACACAGGGAAGTCTCCTGTCCAGCGGTCCACGAGTTTCCCAACTCAGCTATAGGACAGCAACCAGGGACAAGACAGCCAGTTGCTGAAGAGTGGTTGGGAAAATTGGGGACCAGGAACTTGGGGAGAAAATAAGAGGAATCCTGAGTGGACCCCTCCCAGGAAGCCTGCTCCAAGCCTTCCTGATAAGGTAGAGAACAGCTTTTCTTCTAGAAATGAGGGCCCACGTTGTGGATATCACTGCAAGTGCTCGGATGGCCTGGAACCTGTTAGAACAACAGTGCGCTTGAGCAGATGGGCTGGCAGCCTCCCGGCTGCCAGCAGGCAGTTCTGGCTCCCAGGGTGGCTCCCTCTCCGGCAGCCCGGGTGGAGGAGCGGTGGACTCAGTGTCTCTCCCTCGTCTTTACTGGTAGCTCTAGGACCTTGGAACCTGCCACTGAAGCGGCCAGTGGTGGAGCCAGGGCTCCAGGGCCTGGGCAAGTGGGTGGGGTGCCTGGGGCACTAGGATCCCCTAGAGGTACCCTCTCCCCTCTACCCACCGTGGTAGTGAAGAGCTTGAGCCACAAAGGCCGGACTCCACCACTTATCCACATGGTCTTGGGCTACGTAGTACTCAGCTTGGTTTCTTCCTGCTTCTAAAATGAAGATGGTACCCCTCAGCTGGGCATTTTGGAGGATGGAGGATTCCCCCAGATGAGGAATTAGTGGGTGCACAGTCGATGTCTGATGGAGTGCTGATAAACCACACCTGTTCTGTTGTCCTGCCAGTTGTCATCACTAGCATCCTCACTGTCTTCAGGAGACTGGGAAGGGAAACACTGCTGTGGAGGGGGTGATCCAGGGTGGACAGAGTGGAGCTTTACTTGCAGTGTCTGCCCCCTCGAAGCAGCCTACCTGAGCAGGTACACGGGTGCCTGTCTATGACATGTGCTTCCTGCCGCTGGAATGCAGCCATAGCACTTTTCTGTCTGGCTGCAGTGTTTGGAATCATCTCCGCCGGGGTAACAAGAAACAAGACAAGCAGTGGAGTTTCCCCAAAATTGTTGGATGCCAATATCTGACGTCTCTGTTCAAAATAGGAACCACCCCAGCACTCAGCGTTAGCTGTGTCATCAGCGGGGTTCGCCGCCTTCCTCTTCAACACACTTCAGAGTCCCTGCCAGACAGTCCTGTCCAACCCCTTTCTCTTCAAGGCACATAAGAAAACTGTCAGATATTTGTTAAGTGATTGAAAAGCATGTTCATTTTCATACCTAGGCTGGAACATGTTTCTATTTTTCAGACTCTCTTGGCCAACTGACTATTGGCTCGTTGTCTCCAAGTTGATTAACCAAAGGCCTTTCGAACCCAGTTGGTTCCACACTTATCTTGACACGTTATCCACCCCCACCGTGCATGACTGTGTGCCCAGATGACAGTGAGAACACATTCAGGTCCGACCCACAGCCATCTTCTGAGCATCTCAGCTCCTCCGTCTCTGCCTGGATAGCAGGCCTTCGTCCTTCTCCCCGGATCCATCAGGATGGCCTCTTTGAACCTGACTTCCTCCTGGTCATCCAATGCCCTTTGTCAGCACATCAGGGTGTTTTGTCTTAAGAACGTGAATCTGGTTGTGGGGCTGCAAAGTGCCAGCAGCGCCTCACAGCATGTCTCTTTGTGAGGCATGTATAATCTACCTCCATGATCTGACCTCGAGTCTTGCCTCTTGCTGCTCCCCTGCTGGCCTTTTAAACTTCAGACATATTCAATTATTTACAGTTTCAAGGTTCCCTGTGTTGTTCATGCCTCAGATGCAGTACCCCAGTCTCCAGCCCCCAACCTCCCCTGATCTGCTTGCCTGCGGGACCTCTCAGCCTCTCGACTCCATTTCAGCCTCTGTGGTCCACTGTCCCTGTGACAGACGCAGCTCCCGTCAAGTCCACGCCAGGCTACAAAGGCTGAGTCGCAGGCATCTGCTGGCTCCTTGTCCCTGTGTGTTCACATATCTGCTTCCTTCTGCCAACTTGAGAACTCTCTAATCAGAGACAGCCTCTTTTTTCCCCCCTTTCAGTGCTTAGCACATCCTTGGCACTTAGTGAGTGCTCAACAAACATTGGCAGAATTGCTGATTCCACATGTGTGCCAAGGAATGTGACAATCGGCCTAAACTAACCAAATGCAAGTGGGGGCTATGGGGAGACCAGGGAGAAGGAAACAGAGGGTTCTGTGACATTGTGGGCACCCCCGAGGGCCTCCTGCTCGGAAAGGGAGAGTCACTCACCTGTGATCTGCCTGCTGGGCCCCAGAGCCCCCTCCGTGCCCAGGCTGTGCTTCCCAGGCTGCTCTGGCTTCCAGTGAACAGGCAGGGCAATCAAGGAGGCCAGTCGGCGTGAAGCGGCAAGATTCAAGTTGCCCACCCCGTCTGCCTTGTCAGATCTCTCTGGCACTGCAGTGCCAGTGGGACCTGCCTTCTTTCCTTGGTTCCCCCCAGTCCCTCTTGGGGCGCCTGCATTGAGATTGGGCAGGTCTCCAGGCTGCTTCAGCCCCCAACCCCCTGTCCTTCATGGCAACATTTTGTACATTGAATCTCATCAGTGTGGGGTCTTGGGGAACTAGCTGCAAGTATATCAGACATTCTGATTGTACATTCAGGGAGAAGGGCTTGGGAAGAAGGGAGAAGAGTTCTCCCTGGAGAAGGGGCCGTCAGGTGGCTCCGTGGACCCCAAGGGCCAGTGTCACACTCCCATTCCCGCTCGGCCCCATGAGGGGCCCCATAAATCCCTGCTCTAACAGGTATCTGTGAATACCCGTGTCCACTAGTCCTCCGTGTGTCCATATGTGTCCCTTTCCCCAGTGTGGTCACCAGCTTAAGTGGCTCTGGGCCCCTTTGGTAGAGAGCTGGAGGCCATCCCTGTGCACTGCTGTAGTATTGCAGGGCCCCCCTCCCAGCGACCCAGCCAGCCCTCCCGTCGGTGTGTTCTAGGTCTGAAGATCGAGTCCAGGTGGGGACTGAGCAGGGTGTTGATCTGGTGCTGCCCCATCAGGCTCCTGCCCGCCCTGTCTAGTCTTTCTGTCCGCTGTTATCAGCATCTGCTGTGTCCATTTTGCCTGGTGCACACTGTAATCGATTAGCCGTCTCCACACTCCCTGTGAGTCAGGCCCCCTTGGCTGGTGCTCCCAGCCAACCAAACGTATAGGAATTCCAGCTTCCAGCTTTCCAGCAGTTAAGCTTTAGCATACTCTGGGGCCCTCTATCCTCATGGACGCTGACCAGCCTGGTTCTGGGAGCATCTCTCCTATGACTTACCTTGACCTGCAGAGGTGAGCATCTTGGTGATGCTCCACGGCCCCTCCCCAGGGCATTCTCAGGGGACAGTTGTCCCCAGGGCCTCTTGTAGATCTTGAACCTCATGTGTTCCATCATACCCCTCCTCCTTGTTTGTTCGTCTTCCAGTCAATGGGGGTGGGAACCTCTTTTCCAGGTTTCTGGGAACCACCCCAGCAGTGAGCCCCAACCCAGGTCCTTGCCAGGCATTTAGGTCCCATGTTCAAGGAGGTGCCCCAAGCCAGTGAATCCTTGCTTTTCCATCTTACACATGAGGCTCTTTGACGGGCACCTGACCTGGCTTTGCAGAAGCTCCCAGTGTCTCACCGCAGTCTGGGCCTTGTCTCAAGATCCCTCTGAGGCCCCGGCTGTGTTAGGGCCTCACACCCCCCCAGCCTCCCATGGCTCTTCCCTGTGAGTGACCCCAGAAGATCTCTCTCGCATCTAGGCTTTCTTAGCATCTGTTTTTTTTTTTTTTTTTGGAAGACCCAGACCAGACAGGACTAAGATGTACGTTACCCACTGAATTTGCTCAGTAATGTTCTGGAGGAAACTATTTTTAGTCCTAAACTCAAAAGGAAGGGGACCGCGAGGAGACATCCAGGAATGTGCCCGATGCACGCTGATCTGTTAACCATCTCCACATTCTGTGTCACACTCGTATGTGGAGTGGGAATCAGAATTCAGGCCTTGACATCAGTCAGGCATCTGTACTGTAGTGGGGTTTGTCTGAGAAAGGTTCCTGAGCAGGGCATTAGGAAGGTACTTTGGGAAAGCAGAGTTTTAACTTAACAGATGAGGAGGAAGAAACAGTGAGCAGAGAGAGGAGTAAGCCAGCTTTATGTCTGTATGTGTGTGTTTCCATTTGCCTGAGAAGCCCTTGTGCATGCACACCTGTGTCACATACATCACATGCACACCCAGAAAACGTGCAGGCTGTATGCAGAGCAGAGACACCAAAAATGAGAAAAATCCATCTGTGATACCCTTCTCTAAAACTGTGCAGATGACTCAATCTGGAAAAAAAATCTCTTCTAATATTAATACCGCTTCCATTTTTCTCTTATGTTTAGTGTTCTGTTTGTGATCTGTTTCATGCCAGTTGCATGTGCTTAGGAGCCACCCCAGGCTCTTCAGAGCCGGGCCTTCTCCTAGGTCCCAGCCCTGCCTGTCATGAAGGGGAAGCTGGAGGGGCTCTGCGGTTCCCAGGGGGATGGAGGCCTCTTGATGGACCACTGAGCCCCAGGGTAGGGGCAGACACTCCGGAGGCCTCCCACCCCGTCCTTGCCCTTCTGCTGGCTGGAGCTCCCTGCAGGGTCCCAGCTGGGCACAGCAACCACTGGACAGTGACCGGGGAATAATGGGAGCCCTCGGCCATGACTGTCGCCGTCACCTCTGGGAGAGACCCTGCCATTTCCAGAGGGGATGTGACAGCAGAGTGCCTAGGCCTTCCTCTGCTCCACCCCTGCTCTGAGCCAGGGCCGTGAATGCCTGGCTGTGGGCTGTGCGCTCTGCGCAGGGAGCTGGGAGGCTNTTAATAAGTGAACAAATTTTGTTTATTAAGTGAACAAACAAACAGAAACATGGGGATTGTTTGTTGCTTGCATGTTAAAGACAGGTCAAGGGGTCTCCTAATTTTGGCTACCTAGCTTTATCATCTGGTACTTGTCAAAGCTCTGGAGGGGTCTTCCAAAGACTGTGCCTTTTTTAGGGGAAGACTAAACTGGAAGTGGTGACTTAAAATTCTGATTTAAGAATCTCCTGTTGGAGGTTCTCTTCTCCTGGCCTTATCTCTCTGAGAGAATGGAACACAGAAGGAGGTCAGGGCAGTCTTGCCAGATGATGGGCAGACTCAGGGTCTCTTCCTGGGCAGGACTGTTTCCTGGACTCCTTGCAATCGAGGCCATGCAGTACCCGAGAATAGAATATGTACTCTTGCCTGGAAAATCCCATGGATGGAGGAGCCTGGTAGGTTGCAGTCCATGGGATTGCTAAGAGTCAGACACGAATGAGCGAGTTCACTTTCACTTTTCACTTTCCTGCATTGGAGAAGGAAATGGAAATCTACTCCAGTGTTCTTGCCTGGAGAATCCCAGGGATGGGGGAGCCTGGTGGGCTGCCATCTCTGGGGTCACACAGAATTGGACACGACTGAAGTGACTTAGCAGCAGCAGTAGTAGAAAACAAATGAATGGAAGTAAGTCACACCACATGCAGGCCAATGCAGGCCAACTTCATTGAAAAAGTGAAAGGATTTTCATACTCCATCCTGTGTCCTTCTTCCCCATCTGGCTTGATGTGGATGCGTATGCTGGCTTTGAGGCTCTTCATCTGGGAAATGGGGAGCCACAGGCTAGGAGGAGCCTGGGTCCCCAACTTACGTCTTAAGGAAGACATTTTGAAAGTTGGCTCCCCAGGTTTTGTTTTGCTTATGTGCTTTGCCTCCTCTTACCTCCTGTCTAAGGAAACTGCTGAGAGAGGAAGAAGGTTGTAAAGGATGAGTGAGACAGGCCCCTGTGCCCACAGAGCGCTCAGTTGATTTTGAAAGTCAGATGCTAGTTTGACGACCTGATTTGGACTTGACTATCTCAGGGTTCTGACTTTGGCTTGAAATCTGGATTCAGAACTCCCAGTGACTTCTCACCCTTCTAGTCCCAACCCTGTTGTTTTTAGTCATCCCTTGTAACTTGACACAGAGGGGCGATTCACTTGAGTTGATTCTGGTACTCCTGACTCAGGGCCCAATCCTGACTCCAGTGAGGTCAGCCACTCCGATGGACCTGGAGAGGTCAGTTCTGCTTCCTTGGTGAAACCTGGATTTGCGTTGGTTCCCTGAATAATAGTGCAAACCCACTCGTGTTGGCTGGGGAGAGAGCACAGGAAAGCATGCTGGCAGCAGGGGCTCTCATGTTCTACCCACAGCACCCAGGGTTTGATCAGTTCCAGATCATGTGGGATTAGGGCCCCTACAAGTGATGGTCACCGCAGCCTATTATTGCTGATGGGCTCCAGGTGCCTCCTGCTTCACTGTCCCAAAGTCACAGTTCCCAGGAGGAGCCCACGCCAGGGAGTCGACTGCACTCTGATGTCTAGCTAGGACTGGAATGTTTACATGTGAATGGCATAGCTGGAACCCCCATTTCTTACAGGCATGTTTATAAACAAGATGAGGCATAGAGACAGGTGGCTTAGATGATTAAGCACCTACATTAAGTACCTGTTGTATGCAAGGCATGGACTTACATGTGCTTGGAGAAGGTTTAGGAGGGGGTAAGACCAAAGGCTGAGCACCAAAGAATTGATGCTTTTGAACTGTGGTGTTGGAGAAGACTCTTGAGAGTCCCTTGGACTGCAAGGAGATCCAACCAGTCCATTCTGAAGGAGAATAGCCCTGGGATTTCTTTGGAGGGAATGATGCTGAAGCTGAAACTCCAGTACTTTGGCCACCTCATGCAAAGAGTTGACTCATTGGAAAAGACTCTGGTGCTGGGAGGGATTGGTGGCAGGAGGAGAAGGGGATGACAGAGGATGAGATGGCTGGATGGCATCACGGACTGGATGGACGTGAGTGTGAGTGAACTCCGGGAGTTGGTGATGGACAGGGAGGCCTGGCATGCTGCGATTCATGGGGTTGCAAAGAGTCAGACACAACTGAGCGACTGAACTGAACTGAACTGAAGACCAAAGCACTGTCCCCATCCACTGAGGACCTCAGTGTCTGATGTGAAAGAACACCACACAGGTGCTTATAAAAGAAGGTGGTGATTCAGCAATAGAGTCACAAACAGGATGACCAAGGAAGAGAGATGGGAAGACTTTCTGGAAGAGGTGACACATGAGTGTGGTTGGACAGGCAGGAGTCTACCAGAGGCTGACTGTTGGGTGGAGGTATCGTGTGGATGTTAGACACAGGGCCTAGCTTCAGTGCAGACATGAGATTTAGTGTGCATCCTTATTGTGTACATATATACATTACCATGTACATAGATGCATGTTAATATGCTGTATATTACAGCAATATGTTTTGTGACTTATCTAATTTTTTAAAATTATAGTACTAGTGGTAAAAGAACCTGCCTGTCAATTCTGGTAGATAAAAGAGACTCAAATTCAATCCCTGTGTTGGGAAGATCCCCTGGAGAAGAAAACGGCAACCTATTTCATATCCTTGCCTGGAGGATCCCATGGACAGACGGGCCTGGTGAGCTATGGTCCACAGGGTCTCAAAGAGTCGGATATGACTGAAGTGACTTAACCCACATACTCTTACAAATGATTTACTAAATGATTATAAGTGATTTTGTTTTTCTTTTTAATAAACCTGTTATTTTGTATTGGAGTATAGCCTATTAACGATGTTGTCATAGTTTCAAGTGGACAGCAAAGGGACTCAGCCGTACATATACATGGATGCATTCTCTCCCAAACTCTCCTCCCTTCCAGGCTGCCGCATAACACTGAGCCGAGTTCCCTGTGTTGTACAGTAGGTCCTTGTTGATTATACATTTTAAATATAGCAGTGTGTACATGTCCATCCCACACTCTCTAATTATCCCTTCCCCTAACTCTCCCCCCCACCCCCAGGCAACCAAAGTAGGGAAAAAAACACACTCCCTTGTCAGCTGATGTGGCCCTGTCTCTTATACACATCTAGATGTGTATAAGAGACAGTTGGCATATTGAGTATGCTTGGTGAAATTATATGTGGATTTATATATTCCTATGCCATTTAACAAAGATGGTAAGGATTTTTCTTCCTTAAGCCATTATTTGATAGCTTTTTTTCTTTATTTGGTACATTTCATTTTTGCTCAGNAGTTCAGATAACATGTGCCCCATAGTAACCATCACGTATTGAGTATCTTTCATGTGCCAGTCTCTTCACATTTAATAGTTCCAACAATTTAATGGATTATACATAATTATTGCTGTTTTATGTATTAGATCTCCAAGGCTCAGGAAGGTTAAATGACTACAAATGGCTATGTGGCTTAGAGGTCAAATAAAAGAATGAGGAATCCAGACATAGATCCATGTGCATAAGGTCTTCTGATGGGAAGGAGACTTTGAAACACATGGTTTGACTCAAATGAGAATGCCTGAATGAGAAAATATCGGTTTGAATCTCTGTGTAAACATGGTGACTGGCACGCCTTATGGTTATTACTAATGGATGAGCTCCTATCTATGGAACACTCTTATTTATTAATTTAGTATTTAATTTATTTGGCTGTACCAGGTCTTAGTTGCAGAATGAAGGCTCTTTAGTTGCAGAATATGGGCTCTAGTTCCCTGACCAGGGATCAAACCCAAACCCCCTGTATTGGGATTACAGAGTCATAGCCACTGGAGCATGAGGAAGTCCCCAGGGACCACTTTTAAGAGGAAAACCGAATTTCTCTATGACTGAACTCTGGTTTTCTGCTGGAGAATGTTCATGTCACCCATGTAATTACTAGGCAGTTCTGGAATATAAAATGTAGATGATTCATAAGCAAACTCACTTCCTTTGTGGAAGGGGTACCCTGTGGGGCTATATCACTTACAAATCTTCCATGTTGATTCTGGCATGGCACCGCCCCTCCAATGTGACAAGAAAGGCATGTGGATAGCTCCCACTGTGTATGTGAGTGTGCAGAGAATGATCCTGAATGGAAAGTGCCGAACTCAGACAGGTACATCTGTACAGTTACACATGCATAACACTTTCTAATGATGACGTTTTAGAAACGGGGTATAGGTTACTGGCTGCTGGAGACTGAATGAGGGGAGGAACTGGCTGTGGTTATAGAAGGACGAGAGGGGGAGTGATGGATATGTTCCTTTACCTTGAATGTGATGGTGGTACACTGACCTATACATGCAGTGAAGTTGGATAGAAATGAGCACACAGAAATGAGAGCAAGTGAGACAGGGAAATCTGAGTAAGGCTGGTAGATTTTAGCAATGTCTAGGATTATAAATCCTGTCCTTCCACGTGATGTTCGCTTACAACACATGTAATTCTCACTTTGCATAGTTTTGATGTACACACATTTCAGTTGTCACATTTACTTAAGTCATACCAGTCTTTCAACAATATAATTTATATGTCAATTGCCAGTGTACTAATTGAGAATGTTGTTGTTCAGTCCCTCAGCAGTGTCCAGCTCTTTGCTACTCCGTGGAGTGCCGCATGCCAGGCTTCCCTGTCCTTCACCATCTCCTGGAGCTTGCTCAAACTCATGTCCATCAAGTCAGTGATGCCATCCAACCATCTCATCCTCTGTTGCCCCCTTCTCCTCCTGCCTTCAATTTTTCCCAGCATCAGGGAGCTGTGAATAATTGTATAAAATGCAGACTATACTTCTGGCTTTCATGTTCCTGAATCACAACATAAATAACCAGCCACGTCACTGCTTGGACAGTGTGTCTGAGATGGTGGCACTGAGCACCCCTTAGTTTATGCACAGACAGCTGCTACTCCTGCAGTGATAGTTTATGCACCGTGGATGTGTCACCTCTCCATCTCTTAGTGAAAATCCCACACAGCATTGTTCAAAATCGACAGTCAAATGCAGACATTGTCAACAAAGATAGAGGTGCAACAAAGAAATGGAAATGAAGAAGTAGTTGACCATGCAGATGTTGGTCCTGCCACTACTTGAGAGACTCTGGATGTTCAGCCCAAGGACTCAGTGAAGGCAGTTGTGATGAAAAAGGGTAGAAGAAGTAAAGGCACCAAAAAAAATCACATTAAAAAACCTTGGTGAAAATTTAAAAAATATATGTTGTGAAAACATTAAAAAACAACAACAAAAACCTTGGAGAGACTTCATGACATTGAAAGCACAAAGACTGAATCAGGATTCGGTCTTTAAAAAGATATTGTATTTTTTCCCCAAGACATAGAAAAGATGCTCATTCTGTATCATAAGTTACGTGAAGAGAAAAAGGAAACCACTCCTCAAACTAACCTTGATGATTTGTATTTTTTAACAAAATTTAAAGAAAATACTTCTGCTTTTCTTTAAAAGGGATAATAATTTTACTGTTTTCTTCTTACCTATACATTTATGTAATCGACAGTAGGAGAATTAGTTTTTGGACAAAGACTTTTAAAGGTCATGGAACTATTTTAATTTCCTGTTGATTTTGAAGATCACTTTGCACAGCTTCAAGGTGCTAATTTTTATGATTCTCTATCTATCACTGTGAAAAGAAAGGGCTACCCATAGTTGGATTTTTTAAAGGAAATAACAAAAAGGAAAGACCCACGGTGCTTTATCTTCCCTTGTTGACTGTTTCTGTTGCTCTCCTGGCCTCCCTACAGAACTGGACATCCATCTGCCATTATTCTTCGGCCCTCCTTGAACCTACAGGTGTAAAATGCTTTTTGCTTTAGGCTACTTAGATATCTCTGCATTTCATTCTTATTTTTGAGGGATGTTTTCATTGGGCATAGAGTTCTAGGTGAAAGGATGATTTTCTTTCAGCACTTTGAAGATGCTCCATTGTCTTCTGGCTTCAGCTGTTTCACAAATAAATCTGATAATCCACATGGCTTCTTCCTTATATGTAATCTTCACCACCACCACAACCACACCACAGGGGCTGTTTCAAGACTGTCTCTTTCTCTTTGTTTTTTAGTAGTTTTCCTATGTTGTGCCTAGCTATGTTTTTCCTTGTATTTAACCAGCTTGGGCTGGTTGCACTTCCTGGATTTAAAAGTTGGTATTTTTCTTCATATATGGTCAATATTCAGCTATTATATTTTTTCAGATATATCTTCCACTTCATCCTCATTTCCTTCTCTCTGTGTCTATTGTATGTGTGTGAGACTGGACTTGTCCCTTGGATCCCTGAGGCTCTGTTTATCTTTCTTTACTCATTTTTTTTTCTCCCTCGTCTTAATATTATGATACGTTTCATTCATATATTTGCAGGTTTCTTTATTATGCTGTAACCTCCAGTATGCTTTTAAGCCCATCCAGTAATTAAAAAAAAATTCTAGCTGTTGCCCTTTTTCTTTATAGAATTTCTTTTGGTTTCTTTTTATTTGGTTATTATTTACAATTTTTCATTTCTTTGCTGAGAATCTCCATCTGTTTTCTCATTAGACCATACTTTTCTTGAATTTTTAAGGTTCCTTGAATGTATTTATAGAAGTTGCTTTAAATCTTTGCCACAGCCAGCATCTGGATCATTTGAGGATATTTCTATTTCATACTCCCTGCTCCCACTTTACTATGGGTCATATTTTCTGCTTTCCGAGCATATCTAAGAATTTTTATAGTTCAGTGGGCATTGTTGATGGTACATTATAGAAGCTGGATTCTGTAATTTTTCTCTGAAAAGTGGTAAGTTTTATTCTGGAAGGTAGTTCAGTTACTGACTGGTGAACTTGCATGGAGTTGAGTTTGTGGTCTATTGGGTGATCTGATGTGACAGTCCTCAGCCTCCACATTCTCCCTTGAGGATGTGGTCAGTGCTCAAGTGTAGACCCTGTTAAAGTGGGTCTAGGAGTCTTATTCTGGGCTTGGTCCTTGAGGTGTGGCCTCTCTGGTGTTTCAGCTGGATTCTTGGAAGAGTAACAAGATGCAAATGAAGTTTCTCCACTCAAGTGGAGCGGTATTTCCAGTATTCCCCAGAGATGCCTTAACTTATTAATAATATCTCTTCTGTCTTCACCCTGGGGGATTCACTCTTGAGTAAGCCCTGTCCACCTGGGCACCTGCAACCCAGACTTTGGCTGTGAATTTTGGGATGCCCCACATACTGGCAACCTTGGCCTCTCAGTTGTGTCACTTCTCCTCACTGATTCTTTTCCTTAGGGAGCTCAGTCTCTTCAACTGCCCTAGAGTCTGAGCTTGGAAACTCTCACCCAGTAGGGCTACTGTGTTGTAGGCACTTGGATGCTGACTCCTGTTGCTGGTGCCAGGAAATGATCCATAGGTGGATCTAAGGTACTCATGAGGCTCACCTGTGAGTTTTTCTCACTCAGAGACTGGGACCGCCAGGGGCTGCCTGTTGTCCAGTGCCTGGAAAAAATTTCCTAGTAAATTTCACTCAACTTGGATGGTTGCTTATGGTCAGTTCAGTTCAGTTGCTCAGTCATGTCCAACTCTTTGTGACCCTATGAACTGCAGCACACCAGACCTCCCTGTCCATCACCAACTCCTGGAGTCCACCCAAACCCATGTCCATCGAGTCGGTGATGCCATCCAGCCATCTCTTCCTCTGTTGTCCCCTTCTCCTCCTGCCCTCAATCTTTCCCAGCATCAGAGTCTTTTCAAATGAGTCAGCTTTTCTCATCAGGTAGCCAAAAAGTATTGTAGTTTCAGCTTTAGCATCAGTCCCTTCACTGAACACCGAGGACTAATCTCCTTTAGGATGGACTGGGTGGATCTCCTTGCAGTCCAAGGGACTCACAAGAGTCTTCTCCAACACCACAGTTCAAAAGCATCAATTCTTTAGCACTCAGACTTCTTTATAGTCCAACTCTCACATCCATACATGACCACAGGAAAAACCATAGCCTTGACTAGATGGACCTTTGTTGACAATGTAATGTCTCTGCTTCTCAATATGCTATCTAGGTTGGTCATAACATTCCTTCCAAGGAGTAAGCGTCTTTTAATTTCATGGCTGCAGTCACCATCTGCAGTGATNTGTATAAGAGACAGCCCGCGCAAGGTATGGATCCTGGCTCCCAAGCCTCTCCCCATGATAGGGGAGCAGGGCGGGAGGACACAGCCCCCGGAGGCTCCGCCCCCACCGCCGCAGGGCAGGCACCTCCAGGCCTTTCTGGTGTCCAGCTCTGAGGTCACTGTTAAGGTGGATTCAAACGCAGGGTGACGAACACCTTCACTTCCTCCGAATCCTGTTGGTTTTCAGGTTCGCGCACAAAGTTCGGAGCACCCAGAACAGGAATCCGCCGTTACTCCGACTGGAGGGCCGCTTCCAGCACCTGTGTCAGGTACGCTGTCCCGGATTGCGAGGGCCCAGCACAGCCCCGTCGTCCTTGGCCTTTGGTGGCTCGCTGACCGTCCCCTCCTACACAATCCTTTGGCTGTTTTCAGGGAGGAAGCAGCTCTAAAACGTCCTCGGCTGTAAACTGCCCAGTCCCAGCAGCAAGGGGGGTGGGGGGTGCAAGCCCGCCAGGCACCGCGGCCTCTGCAGGCGGAGACCAGGCGTAGCCCCGCACACCCCGGGTGTCTGGCCGGCCTCAGCCGCGGGCTTCCGGGCGCACACACTCCCTTAGAAGGCGCCCCCGTCTCGGGTGGGGCCCAGAGGCCCCAGGCGCCCCAGGACCAGGCCCGCTCGGTGGGCACCCCGGTCCTGGCGTCTGGGAGGCAGCACGCTGGGGGCTGCCCGCCGCACGAGGCCCAAGCCGAAGCTGGGGGCTGGTTCCGCTCGGCAGGAACCCGGAGGCTGAGCCAAAGCAGGCGCTCGGGCAGAGGCCCGGGGGAGCCGCGGCGGCGGCGTGGGGCGCGCGCTCGGCCGAGGCCTGCAGGGGGNAGTTATGCCCTCAGCAGCATCACTGTCTCTAGTGCTGAGAAGAAAGGCAGAATGTTTTGGGGAGCTGAGAGTCCTTTGGGGTGGGGCTGTAGTCCTCAGTCTGGAACGTGTGGTGGTACTTGGTCATTGAGAGGCTAACGCGGGGAAAATGGGAAGAATCTCTTCCTTTTTTCCTCTTCCCCTTTCTTTTTCCTTCCACCTTTTGCAAATGAGATAATACATAAGAAAGTGCTGGGAAAAGTAAGGTGTTTTTATTGTAACTATTTCGAGTCCTTGTCTTAAAGGACCTGTGTCTTTCCCCACTTAAATCTCGCAGTTATTTTGGATGGTTCTTCTGCACGCTTGGCTATCTTACCCGTGGTCTATCTTTGGTAACAGCAGTGTCTCATGTCAAGCAAGGCTGAGCACACTTCCTATGAGGCCACTTTGAGGAAGTGTGCTCCTCTGACTTTCCGTGAGTCAGGGCTTTAGCCCTGGGAGGGGAGCTTCCGCAGGCGGGAGGGGTGCAGACCCCCAGCGGGAGCCCCCCTGCCCCGTGCTGTCGTTTGGACCTGGCGCTCTTCTAGGACTTACTACACGGCTTTACTTTCCAGTGATGTTTCCCTTTTCCATGACAGCTACTCCTTGTTTTTAAGTGTCGTCTCAATAAATGTGTTCAGTTAAGAGCAATACAGAGGGGTTTCTCTCAAGCTAAAAAACAGAAAATCCTGGCCTTGCAGTTGAGGATAAGAAAAGCTTCCTTAGCCCGGCCTGTGGTTGGACTGCTGTCGGGTTTGAGGGCATCTGGGATTGGTGGTGAGTGTCAGGTTTGAGGGCATCTGGGATCTGTGCTGAGTCCTGAGTGAGGCCACAAGGAGGCCTTCCTTCTTGGGTCCAGAAGTGGCCCCCTTCTCTCCAGCGCTCAGAGCACCTGTCCCTGTTCCTTCTCCATCAGCAGAGACCCTGCTGCCGCCAAGGGCGGGGGCGGCCTGGGTGCAGCACGCACAGTAGCAGGGAACGTCCGCGCCTCCTTGGAGGCAGCGCCTCCCCGCTGGCAAATGCATCCTCCCAGAAGCAGGAGGCCCCTCAGGCCGGGAGGGAGTGGGGAGGGACCCTGGGCAGCCTGGCAAAGAAACCCTGGACCTCAGAGGTTGAGAGTTCAGGATTCCAGGTCTGAGAATGACTTTTAACCTGATTTCCACTGTGGGGAGCCGTGGTGTGCCCAACACAGGGTCTGCGAGGCTCAGATGAAGGCTTGTAAGTTGAAATGGCTGCGCAGGGCTCAGTTGGAGGACATGGTCTGTGAACATGACGGGTGATGTCACAGAGTGTGTGTGTGGGCGTGTGTTTGTGTGCACACACGCAGGCGTGTATGTGTGTGCACGCACGCGGGCGTGTGTGTGCGTGCGCACAGGCGTGCGTGTGCGTGCGGGGGCATGTGTGTGTGTGTGTGTGCACACGTGCGGGCGTGTATGTGTGTGCACGTGCATGCAGGTGTGTGTGTGTCTGTGTCTGTGTGTGTGTGTGTGAGAGAGAGAGAGAGAGTGGGAGGAGGGGCTGTGCTGGCCACACACGGTTCTTGGCATCGGGGGTTTTATATTCTCCCGAGCGCTGCGATTCTAAAATTAACCTGGATATTCTATTAACCGAGCTAGGCTCTCAAGCTATTTTCGGCCCCTGAGGACCGGGGTGCAGGCTGGCTCTGCCTGGAGCGGGGAGGTCGGTCCTAGCCCAGCCTGTGGCTCTGCGCTCCCCAGGGAGGGGCGTGTGCGGGCGTGTGGGGCGGGCTGCACGCGCGAGGGCTCCACCTGCGTCCTCAGCCCGAGGTGCTGCTGTGGCTCTCCAGGGAGGGTGCCTGCCCAGCCCCGCCTGCCCAGCCCCGCCTGCCAGCTAGCGGGGTCCCGTGCTGCCCCCTCGCCATGCCGTCAGCCTGGGCGGCAGCGGCCACCCATCCCCCTGGAGGGTACAGGCCTGTGTGAGGACGGGGCGCGAGGTCCCCGGGTGCAGGCGCTGGGACACAGGTGAGGGCACAGAGCTCGTGCAGGTGGGATTGGACAGGAGCAGGGACCGAGCCGGCTGCCCCCACGGAGCCCAGCTCTCAGGCAGCAGGGCCTCAGGAGCAGGGCCCAGGGGACGGGGTCGGCACTTGGCAGCAAATGTCTGGACTTCTCTCAAGCTTACGAGGCGCGTGCTTAAGTCCATACTCACACCCTCCTGAGGGCATTTGGGAGTCAGCGCATCACGCATCACACTGTGGAAACACCCCAAGTGGGAGCGAAGCTGAGAAGCGACGGTTGGAAGTCGCACCTGAAGGTGGAGGCTGCAGATGCCCCTCCTGCTTCCAGGGGAGGGGGGCCCACTGGGCTCTGGGCGCTCAGGAAGGGCGGGGGGCCTGAGGCGGAGTCCTGGGCAATTGCTGGCTTCAAGCACGGCCAGGCGGCTCGGCCTCAGCCTGCTCTATTGCAGGGAGAGGAGGAGCGGCCCCAGGCACGGCGGAGCCGCCCGAGGCCTTTGTCTGCGGCTCAGCCGGTGTGAACAAAGGCGCCTGCGGTGCTCTGGTCGTGGTGTTAGCTGGTGCTGCTGGAAGCTGCTTGTTCAGTTAGTNTATTGCAGGGAGAGGAGGAGCGGCCCCAGGCACGGCGGAGCCGCCCGAGGCCTTTGTCTGCGGCTCAGCCGGTGTGAACAAAGGCGCCTGCGGTGCTCTGGTCGTGGTGTTAGCTGGTGCTGCTGGAAGCTGCTTGTTCAGTTAGTCCTGTAACAGGCTAGGGCTCCAGCTGAGTCAGGAGAGGGAGGTGAGGTGGGGAGGTGGGGTCCTGGCCGGATGCCTGTCCTCTGCGCCCCATGGCCGGATGGGGGTCCGTGTCCCTGCTGCTGTCGGCCGCTGGCCGTGCTCAGGAAGGCTCAGAGGATGGGGAAATGCCAGTTGAAGGGGTGATTACACGGTGACACCCCTACAGCCANTGGCCGGATGCCTGTCCTCTGCGCCCCATGGCCGGATGGGGGTCCGTGTCCCTGCTGCTGTCGGCCGCTGGCCGTGCTCAGGAAGGCTCAGAGGATGGGGAAATGCCAGTTGAAGGGGTGATTACACGGTGACACCCCTACAGCCAGGAGGGTTCTGCAGGTTTCAGAGAAATGAGCTGGAGCCCAGCCAGCCCGTGTGACCTGCAGGAAGCCACGGGTGTGACCGAAAAGACAGTGGTGTGAAGAGCCCGCTCGCCTCCAACGGTCCCCAAGAAGAGCAGGGAGACAGACACACATGGAAACGACCCCACACACGTCTGTCTGCTGGACCCCAGCTGGGGAGTGTGGAGACACTTGTGTAGGAAGAGAAAACAGATCTGTCGGAAGAAGCAGGACCATCACTGTTGTGTATATAGATAGCTGAACGAACAGTTAAAAATCACAGCCACTTACAATGTGAACGGAACAGTGCTCTGCAGAGGATACCAGGGCCCAAGAAGACCCTGGACCGCAGAGGCTCACACAGGCATGACGAGTGGGGGCGGCCACCCAGCACAGGGTGAGTGAGGCAGGGGCCTCGAATGGACGCGGACACGCGGACGTCTCGGGCTGCAGCCCTGTGGTCAGGAAGCTCTAGCCCAGAAGACGGGGAACTTAGAGTCCTGCCATCCACACAGAGGACCCTGTGCTTTTCTTTAAGTGTGAGGCAGCTTCCGACTTCAAACAGCTTACACATTCAGATTGCAGGGTAATCGCACGCTCTGTGATCAAGTCTCCCAACTCCACATGCAGCTCGCGCCAGGGGCTGGACCCATGTGCGTTCCCACACGGCGCTGCTGGGGGGCTCAGAGCCGCTCAGCATCCGTGTCCAGGACGCCTCTCTGCTGGATGAGATGGGTCAACAGGAGCCTGGGGACCAGGTGGCGGCCTTAGTCCTCTGGGTGTCTGCAGGTGCTGCTGGGTCTCTGTACGCAGGCAGGTCCCGGCTGGCCGGGTCTGCCCTAGGGTGTGGCCTTGTCCGCTGTGGTTTTAGAGCAAAGCTTGCAGCCCGTGGTGGGGATGGTCAGTATCCCACAAGGACCCCTTCGGTAAGGCCGCGTGCCCACCCCATGGCCCGCCCGCTGTGGGGGGCTGGACCCCCTCAGGTTCGATCTGCATGTGCCCCTAACCCCTAAGTCAGACCAGGAGTGTCTCTGGGGCCTGTGTCTTCCTCTTGGCATAGTTTCTGCTCCTGTTATCCGAATGGTTTCCAAAGCGTAAGAAGGGCCTGGCTTAGCCCCGTTGCCAGCGGGAGGGAACCCGAAGGTAACACCGTCACCACGGAGGATGCAGGTGCCTCAGCGTCTGGAGCTGCAGCCAGTCAGGCTGTGCTCTGCTGCCCTGTCGCTGCTCCAGAGACAGGCCCGCTCGCTTGGTGCCCACTGGTGCCTCCACAGGTCCAGGACCAGGGCCTGGACGCCAGCCTCTCCTGGGACTGGCTCCCCCTCGGCCACTCGCCAGAGCCAGTGGGATCCCAGGAAGGGGCCTGGGCTTCTGGATTTTGGGGACATTTAAGGGAGGGATGCTGACAGTTAACCTTGTCTGGAGATTTGTTTTGAACTTGACAGTGGATCCAGTCGGGTATGATCTGTGTGCAGAGTCAGTTCAGTTCAGTTCAGTCGCTCAGTCGTGTCCTACTCTTTGCGACCCCATGGACTGCAGCACACCAGGTCTCCCTGTCCATCACCAACTCCTGGAGCTTGCTCAAACTCATTTCCATCGAGTCAATGATGCCATTCAACCATCTCATCCTCTGTCGTCCCCTTCTCCCCCCACCTTCAATCTTTCCCAGCATCAAGGTCTTTTCCAATGACTCAGTTCTTCTCATCAGGTGGCCAAAGTATTGGAGTTTCAGCTTCAGCATCAGTCTTTCCAATGAATATTCAGGACTGATTTCTTTTAGGATGGACTTGTTGGATCTCCTTGCAGTCCAAGGGGCTCTCAAGAGTCTTCTCCAACACCACAGTTCAAAAGCATCAATTCTTCGGTGCTCAGCCTTCTTCACAGTCCAACTCTCACATCCATACATGACCACAGGAAAAACCATAGCCTTGACTAGACAGACCTTTCATAATGCCATCTCTGAGCTCCCTGCACTGTTTCCCCAGTCACT
>SJYV01050321.1:3662411-3810711 GCA_006410875.1 Neotragus pygmaeus
TTCCCCAGCACCTCCCTCCCCCAAGATCCCTCAGTGCCCAGAGGCTGGGGGCTCCCCTGCAGTCACTGGGCTAACTTAATTAAATGTTTGCCGAATGCTTTGAGACACCCCTGGGCGATGCGCTGGGTAAGTGCGAGGCATTATCATTATGGTGCAGGCACTTTCCTTTAATGAGCAGAGACACTGCGCTGAGACACCCCCGAAAGGCCCAGATGGATCGATGCGGTGGGACACAGGCCATTGGTTGGAGCGGCTGCTCACACGTTCCTGGGAAATGGTAAGTGACACCCACCCCAGGAGGACCAGCACCTTCCACATCTCAGGGTACAGGTCCTCTGAAGCAGCCTGAGTGGTCATTCTTGTGCGTTTCTTCGTAGGGAATTTACAGAGGCTGTGTCACCACTCTTGGACGTGTGCTTAGTGGCTGTACCGAGGATAATACCAGGTTCCTGCCTTGTGGTCTACCTGAGAGATTCATCTTGAGTTTTGCTCATTTCTCAAAGTGATCATGAGATAGGCAGGGAAGATACTGTCCAATTCTGAGCTTGTCTTTTCTTTGCTTAAAACCCTATGCAGACTTCTGGTTGCTTTGGACCAGAGTCCAAAGCAATTTCAACCTGGTCCCCAGGCCACGGCCCGCCCCGTGTTCCGTATTGCTCAGGGCTCAGTCCCCAAACACCGTACTCTCTCCTTCCCCAGAAGTTTCCCCTGTGAGGTCACCTGCCCCTCCCTTCATGATGTTTCTGGATAAATGTCCTTTCCAACCTTTGGGGATCAGCTTTAGCTTCTCTCTCCTAGGAGAGTTTTCTAGGTGCTCTAGAGCAGGTTATGTTTCCCTCCTTACTGCCCAGTCTAGGAGGCCAGGTTTGTCCTGTTTAACACTGTTGAGTCCAGGTATTTTAGAGTGATTCTTCCTGTTAGGTCTCGCTTTGCTGCCTGGACTGTGGTCCCTCGGGGTAGGAAATGCATCCAGTCACATGAGGGGTATCCTGCACAGTGACGGATACAGAGCACGTGCTCACAGAGTGCTTGTGAACCGAACAAATGAGGAGGCAGACGAGTGGACACATGCGCGGGGGACCAGCCAGGCCACACGGGTACCAAGTGTCAGCTTCTCCGCTCCACCCTTTTTTGTTCCTCCATCGACTCTTCAGGCATCTGGGCCCCTGGGTTGGGCCTCCCATCAGCTTCTCTGTGTTGAGAGAGAGGCTTTGCCAATGGGAGGTGGAGTGATTACTCATTCCGGTCTTCACGCTTGTCAATAAACACCAGCCTGAGCTTCCAGCCGCACACATGCGCGGCGGCTCAGAGCTGCGGACGGTGCTTCTGCATGTCACGTCACCTGTCGCCACAGAGACACCTGAGACTGAGGGTCTCTCAGTAAACACAGACTTGGGCCCTGATGTCGGCCGTCGGCCTGATGGGATCCCAAATCACTCAGGTTTAAGCAAATCCAGGAAGGTGTCGCTAGTGGTAAAGAACCTGCCTGCCAGTGCAGGAGACTTAAGAGACTCCAGTTCAATCCCTGGGTTGGGAAGATCCCCTGGAGGAGGGCATGGCAACCCACTCCAGTATTCTTGCCTGGAGAATCCCATGGACAGAGGAGCCTGACAGGGTCCTCTCATAGGGTCACAAAGAGTCGGACACGACTGAATTGACTTAGCATGGAAACTCATGAGGTGNGAGGAGGGCATGGCAACCCACTCCAGTATTCTTGCCTGGAGAATCCCATGGACAGAGGAGCCTGACAGGGTCCTCTCATAGG
Organism: Neotragus pygmaeus; assembly: GCA_006410875.1. NCBI lineage: Eukaryota > Metazoa > Chordata > Mammalia > Artiodactyla > Bovidae > Neotragus > Neotragus pygmaeus. Next base: position 3,664,177 of record SJYV01050321.1, read on the forward strand.
GTCACAAAGAGTCGGACACGACTGAATTGACTTAGCATGGAAACTCATGAGGTGGCCCTGATTATTAGAAAGCCAGATTCACGCTCACAGTGCTATCAGACGCATGCTACAAGGAGGAGCTGTGTCCTCAGTGAGTAGGATGCTGGGTTTAGGGCGAACAATGATAGCACGGGGTGAGTCATGCCTGAGCAGGTGACACCTCAACAGATTTGTGTTCACAGGACCAGGTCAGAGGGTTCAGCCAGTCTAAGGAAATGGAGACAGGGCTTCTTGTGTTTGTCCCAAGTCACTTCTTACAGCCGAGCTGACTTCAGTCTTACTCTTTCATGGCTGTGGGCTTCTGAGCAGCAGGGGTCTTGCCTTACTCCTGTCTGATGATGACACCACAAGTCCTAGTCACATTTGCTTGTCTGACATTTTGCTTATTGAGTGATTACTGTGTGACAGGCACTGTGCTGGACGCATGAAGCCTGAACAAAGTCCTCGTGGTCCCTGCTCTCAAGATGTTCGTGGCCTCATGGGAGAGACTGTGTGTCTCAAGTCTGTGCCCCCATAGAGGGAAGTTAGGCTGATGTGAGTCCTGTTGGAGGAGAGGTGGGGACTGCAGGAAGGGCTTGACTTGCCAGGGAGGCAAGACCACTTGTCTGCAAAAGTGACAGCTGAGCTGAGATCTGAAGGATGAAACACAGAAATTATCCAAACCCAGGGGAAGATATGGGAAGAGGCAGACAGAACAGGACACGCAGGCACCAGGAGAAGAGGGGACCAGAGGGCACCGTCCTGTTTGTCTGGAGCATGGAGGAAGGGCGTGTGGTACAGGAGGAGGCCAGCAGCCCTGGAAGCTCGTATTAGTTGTCCTGGTCTTCCTTCCAGAAGTGATGGAACATCACTGATGCAGCTCATCTGCTGGGGGTGAGCATCGTGACCTGCATTTCCATCTCGCTACTGTACAGATATAGAGGGAGTTAGAAGGGAGCAGACTCAGAAGGGGGGTCTAGCCTGGAGGCCTCTGCAGTAGATCAGGTGGGAAATGGCTGGAGGTATCAGACTAGAGAGACATGGGTGACATGGAGCCTTTCTGGGAGAGTCAGAGCTGCCCCAGATGCATCTGAAGAACCCACGTCTAAGGTAAACCCACGGTGAGCCCTGGCAGCACCCGGCAAAGAGGCTCTGTCCTGCACGTTCTGCTTACAGACCATCTCCTTCAGCTCATGCGTAGTTTTCCCCTGGAACCATCACTCCTGGAGGTCTCATCATCTCAGTCCCTTCTCTGGTGTCCTCTTAGCAGCGAATGTAGGAGCTTAAAATTGCGCCATTCACCTCCCAGTACATTAAGGAGATCACATAGGGCTCCAGCAGTATCATCTGCTGGATCCTGCCTGGGTCTCTTTGCTCCTAAGGAACCAGGCATTTTAGAGATGCTTGGATTGGACTCAAGATTGATTACTGGGAATTAGGATGCAGTCTTCTCACCAGTGATGAGTCTTCTGCTGTGATGTCATGAAAGCGAGCATGACCTCCCCATCAGGCCCACCACCTAGGTGAGTCCTGTTAATTTTACATAGGAAAGCAGAGCCCTGGGAGCTGAGAGGGCCGCTGGAGAGTGCCATGCCCTTTCCTTTCCCACAGTCGAGAGTGTCGAGGCACAGGAAGCCCAGTGTCTCATCTAACGTCACACAGTCAGCAGGGACCAGCCAAGCATGTCCACACGGAATTTCAACATCTTGTGCTCACAGCGCAGCTGGTGGCATTTTAACACGGCACTGAGCTATGCTGAGCCTCCCCGTGAGGTCCGCTGTTGGAAAGTGGACCTGCAGCCTTGGCTCCTGCTCTGTTCCCCGAAGCTCTCTTATCTTAGTGTGCAAGGAGCGTGTGGAGCAAGGGACTTCCAAGTGCCCGGTACCCAAAGATTAAGTTGACAGGTCAGGAGCAAAAGAGAAGCCTATCCTTCTCAGAGGCATCCTCATACTCTGAATGATGTCTGTACACGAACTGGGAGACTTCTAGAAACCAGTTGATCCTGACGTGTGGAGAGAGATGCTCAGGGTGGTACATACGAATACCCCACACGTGTCTACCTGTCCTGTTTGGTCTGCACACTGGGAAAGTCACCTGCCTTTATTAGCACTAGACCATCAAACCCAAGAGAAGAAAATCCACCGAAAATGCTGTGAATGTTATAGTCCGGATTCCTGGTGAAATGGGGACTGGCACTGTATATAGAACCTCCGTGTACATCATAACCACTCTGTATGATATATGATTGCAGTGAAGGCTTGCACCCCTTTCCTCGCTCCCTGCTCTGCCCTTACCATGGACCACGCAGGGCTGGGCATAGTCAGTGGAGTCAGGAGAGCTGTGGACAACGTGGAATGGGGAGCCAGGATGCATATTCACAGCAGACAGAGATCTAGGTGGCTGTGCTGGGGCCAGATTCCAATGGGCATTTCCCTTCTAGGAAGACAGGCCTCAAGCAGCCTTTGCTTCTCTGAATAAGCCAACCTGGTTTTTCTGAAGAGCCCAGTGCCAGGGGATCCCCAGCTCCTCGAAGGCAGAAGAATGTTGGAATAGAGAGTGTGGAGGTGGAAATAGCCCGTCAGCCTCCAGTCCAAGGGAGGCTTCCTCCCACAGAGACGGCCGTGCCCAGTCTTACTTGGCACTGGGGTGGACGCCTCTTTGGGTGAGGCCCAGATGGGAAGGGCTGGTGAAAATCACTTGGGATTCTGCATCCTTTCCTGATGAGTCCCCCTCCTCCTCCTGTTTCAGGGGGAAGGGGCTTCCCTGGTGGCTCAGATGGTAAAGAATCTGCCTGCAGTATGGGAGGCCCAGGTTTGATTCCTGAGTCAGGAAGATCCTCTGGAGAAGGGAATGGCTATCCACTCCAGTGTTCTTGCGTGGAGAATTCCATGGACAGAGGAGCCTGGTGGGCTGCTGTCCATGGGATCACAAAGAGATGGACATGACTGAGTGACTAACACACACACATACACTCAAATAAAACCATGAGCACAGAGCCTGGCGCTTGTAAGAGCTCAACACCTGGTCACTAGGATGATTACTGGGGGCAAGCTGAGTTGTGATTACATGTGGGAAGTCCAAGAGGAGACATCACTTCAGATCCAGAGGTCACGAAGAGTCAGACATGACTGAATGACTAACACTTCCATTTGGGAGTGAAAGGGCACCGCCCTACACCTGCCCCCCTGGTGCCCACGAAGATCGGCCCACACCTATATTATGACCCGGACAACTGCTTGCTTTCTTCCTTCATTTATTTATTTTTGGTATAAAATAAGGTACAAGGACATACTATATAACATAGGGAATATAGCCAATATTCTATAACTATGAACAGAGTGTAACCTTTGCAAATTGTGAGTCAGTATATTATAAACCTGTAATTTTGTAATATTTTACATTAACTTACTTCAATAAAAATCATTTATTTTTATGGTGGCCACTGACCCTTCAGCCATGCCTTGTGGGAGAATGTGGAAGCAGAGACCTCAGGAGCTGTGTGAGGGGCGTTTTCTCCTGTGAATCCATCCCATATCCTCTATCCCGCTTTATTTTCAATTCTTGACTTTTTTTGCTCTGCTGCTTTTTGATGGTGACATCTGGGATGATGCCTGTGGTAGGTTTGTCAGCAAAACAAACCTGTCCTTCAGTTTAACTCATCTGGGACACAGGCTCTTGGTTACCATCAGCAGACCTCTCACCGAGGCCTGTGTTTGGAATGTATGGTGTCTCAGATGGTAAAGAATCTGCCCGCAATGCAGGAGACCCGAGTTTGATCCCTAGTTGGGAAGATCCCCTGGAGAAGGAAATGACAATCCAGTCCAGTATTCTTGCCTGGAGAATCCCATGCACAGAGGAGCCTGGCGGGCTACAGTTCGTGGGATCACAAAGAGTCGGACACGACTGAGCGACTAACACCTGCCCAAAGAACTGGATACATGAGAAATATCTTTGTTATGCTTTTAGAATTTCCAAAGCTGCCTCTTTTGCACTGAATGTTTGTGGGAGGAGACAGAGCAGCGTGCTGGCCCAGAGCAGAGGTGAGAGCAGGAGGGAGTGAGGGTGGAGGTGGAGCTGGGGTTGGCTGGAGGCCAGAGACTGGGAAGGATGAAGACAGCATGAGGCCTCAAGGCGGGGGCTGCGGGCAGGATATGGGGCAGAGGATGCTGCAGAGACCCAAGTGGGTGGGGAGGCCAGGTCTGAGCCCTGGGGCACTCTAGCCTCAGAGCAGAGGCCCTGCCCAAGGCTGAGTGGTGTGTGGGTGGTTTCCAACGATGCCTGTGGCCCTCTGGGGCAGACTCCTCTGTGGGCAGAGCCCTGCCCAGGGCCCCTGAGGATGGGCCAAGCAATGGAAAAACACCAGAGACCCCAGTTGAGCACAGGGCATCCTGGTAGACACAGCGACTGCCTGCCTCCTGCCTGCCCTTGCCACACCTGAGCCCCTCACCTCCTCGCCCCACCCCCCCTGCTTCCTGGGAGGCTCAGAGTCCTGCAGGCTTGGTTGCAGGTAAGTGGGGGAAGTCTCTGCCTCATTCCAGGACCCCATCTTCCCCAAGCAACCAGAGTAGTCCCACTCTGACCTATTTCATACCATCCCTTTTTGCTATTAAAAAACTGAGACCTATTGTACAATTAATATATCACCTATTGGAGTGCGTGTCCACTCCCTTCCCCGGCATCTTCCCGACCCAGGGGTTGAACCCAGAGCTCCTGCACTGCAGGCAGATTCTTTACCATCTGAGCCACCAGGGGAGACCAGTACCTGACCAGTGGTCTCTCAACTTTGTTTTAGAGCCTGTGCACGCACCGTACTTATTTATGTAGAGGTGATCTGTGTCACTACAAATATACAATAACAAAAAGGATAAGATAAAGAAATTAAAACAGGAATTCTGGTATTCCTTTCCTTTACTCGGTTTAGCACTCAGAGCATCCCTGGGGCCAGTACCATTCAGATCCAGAACTCTGCTCGAGCCACTTCCCTGGGCCTGGAGTCAGGACAGAAACACTGCATTGTCATTGGCAGAAGGCGTCCACGGCTCCTCTCAAGACTCAGCATGGGAGGTGTCCTTGACCTCACCCCACTCCGTGTCCTGGTGCAGTACAGTTGCTCTGCAGGCCCCGTCTCGGAGCAGCTGTTATGTCCTTTGACAATTCCGTCTTTGTGGTAAAAATGAGTAACATGTCACTGGATACAGACCAGGATTACGGATGTTCTCTTGTTTATCAAAAAGGACCATTGAGGGGAAGTAAATGCAGAATAGTCTTGGGGGAGGAAAAAGCGCTAAGCACGGGGACCCTCCATTCCAGCTGCACGTGGTTCCTCATCCTAGTTCTCACCCTGTTCCTCTCTGCCCAGCTCTTCCCCAGCAGGGATCACCTGCTGCAGAAACGGGTCGTGGCTTCCCCTGCGGGAAGGTCCTGCCCAGGTGGGGGCAAGGTTTAGAGGCCACGCTGATGGAGACACACAGGAAAGAAGAAGGAGACACACAGGAAGTCCAATAGGAAGCTTGGTGACACTGGACGGTTTCCTGCATGTTGTCCCACTGATAGTGCAGCCCCGAGGATGGGGTCTCAGGTCACAAGTCCCCTTCCCACCTCGGCTCTCTGAAGCCCAGGGCCGTGTTGGCTGTGTGGTCACGTTGCTCAGACTGAACCTGCCAGAGGTGCTGGCTCATGGCCGTTCTTAGAGACACGGCCTCTGTGATGGGCGGCATCGGCTTGAGGCTCCCCAGGGCCTGGACACCCTCTCCTCAGGAGGGCCTGGTGCCCCCGTGTCTGCCCAGGCTCCCTGTAGCCTCGCTCTCACACTCCTGGGTCAGAAAACCCTGGTCTCCAGCTCCATCCCATCTTCTCTTCAGATGCTCCCTGGTCCACATCTTGATACTCTGTCCTGTCTGGCATCTGGTTTTGGCAAGGTCCAAGCTGGTGTGGTGCAGGGTTGAGAGCAGGCCCACCTTTGGCTCTTTGCTCCAGATTCCTGCCTTCCCCAGCTCCCTGTCATAGCACCCGCCCCGCTCTGCCGCCCCGCAACACTCTCAGGCAGTCCTGGGAGAGCTGTGTGTATGGTCGTCAGCTCCAGGAGGGATTGCTCTTCCACATTCTCCTATGCAGAACCTTGGAGCCCTGGGCCTTGGAAGCCCTCCCCCGACTCTGAGTAAGTGAGACATCTTCATCCCAAGTTCTGCAGATTTCTTCCTGGGTTTCTGGCATCTCTGGATTAGTGAAAAAGCTGCCTATTTCTCCCCCCATGTGACCTGAGTCTGTGTGGAGCTACAGCGCACACCTGGCCTTCTTTCTCATCTTCTTGGTTTGTTACCTGGAGCACATCCACTGGGGGGGCTCATGAAGTGGGCTCTGCCCTCCAGTGATGCTTCCGTGGTGAATGGTTGTGGTCCTGCACTTGCTTCTGGAGCATGATTTCCCTGATGTCACCAGAGTCTTGATACTTAGCAGCACACTTCTTGGTCGTGGAGTCTGTCTGGTGCATTTCAGGATGTTTAGCAGCATCCCTGGCCTCTACCCATCGGATGCCAGCAGTCCCTCTCTGGTTGTGATAACCGAGATTGTCTCCAGACACCGACACATCCCCTGGGGCACACAATTGCTCCTGGTTGAGAATTACTGTTGTGTGGTTTTAAATGGTCAGCATGGTCTCCTAGCAACCCCCAACATAGGTCAGTTGTCTTTCTCACCACTCTAATGAAGGACAGCCTTCTCTTTTTATTCCAGAGGCCTGCACCTCTGATCTATCCTGGTTTCAAGTCTGTAAGAAGCTTCTAGTTTTCAGTTTGTTCCACTGAAAATTAGGTTTATCCCAAACTTGTAAATCAGGTCATCAACTTCTTCATCTATGCTGGGTGCTCTCTGATGAATGCTTTGTAGGGATGGCTAACAAGGGGAGTGCACTGATGATAACACTGTTAGGTGTGATGGTGGGAGTGTGTCTGGAGTAAAGCAGATACGGAAAGTCTTAGGCTACAACCACATGATTAGTTTGGCTGGACTGTATCCCTGGGTGTGCCATTTTCATTAGTCAAACTGTTCCAACAACTCTCTTCTTTAGGGCAATCTTGGAGTTTACTGTATTAGCTTGAGGGTAGTCAGAAGGCAATGGCAACCCACTCCAGTACTCTTGCCTGGAAAATCGCATGGACGGAGGAGCCTGGTAGGATGCAGTCCACAGGGTCGCTAAGAGTCGGGCACGACTGAGCGACTTCACTTTCACTTTTCACTTTCATGCTTTGGAAAAGGAAATGGCAACCCACTCCAGTGTTCTTGACTGAAGAATCCCAGGACAGAGGAGGCTGGTGGGGTGCCGTCTATGGGGTTGCAGAGTCAGACGTGACTGAAGCNGCGACTTCACTTTCACTTTTCACTTTCATGCTTTGGAAAAGGAAATGGCAACCCACTCCAGTGTTCTTGACTGAAGAATCCCAGGACAGAGGAGGCTGGTGGGGTGCCGTCTATGGGGTTGCAGAGTCAGACGTGACTGAAGCGACTTAGCAGCAGCAGCAGTCAGCAGTTAGAGTGACAGCGCAGGTGGGATTCTTATGCACGAACATTTAAACCTAAACTAAAATGCAATGTCTGAGATCATGGGTTGCAAACAGTAAACCTACTCACGGTGGTGGTGGTAAAGTTTTGAGATCCGTTAAAGATCCTGAGCCAGTTTGAAATAGAAGGAATTTTGTCCAATAAAGAAGTGAGGATGGCCCTAAAAATTAAAATGCACTCATGAAAAATTTGGCGGGGGGGGGATAATAGTTGCTTTAAAATGTTGTGTTAGTTTTTACTGTACAGCAAAGTGAATCAGTTATATGTATACATACGTCTCTTCTTGTTTTGGATTTCCTTCCCATTTAGGTCACTGAAGAGCCCTGGGTAGAGTTCCCTGGGCTATACAGTAGGTTCTCACTAGTTATATATTTTGTACACATTATCAGTAGTGTATATATGTGAGTCNATGTATACATACGTCTCTTCTTGTTTTGGATTTCCTTCCCATTTAGGTCACTGAAGAGCCCTGGGTAGAGTTCCCTGGGCTATACAGTAGGTTCTCACTAGTTATATATTTTGTACACATTATCAGTAGTGTATATATGTGAGTCCCAGTCTCCCAATCCATTTCCTGCTTCCCACCATGTTGTCTATACTTTTTGTTCTCTGTGTCTTTGTGTCTGTTAAAAAGCACTTTTGACTGGAGTGTTTGGACTGGTTCTTGATGGAAGGGAGGGATCTCTGGTTAGATACTGAGAGTGCCCTGTGTTTACCCACAGTCCATTGGTAACAGGGATCTCAGGAGCTCCAGGTGCTCAAGGTGGGAGCAGACACAGGGACACAGGTGAGCCGGAGCAGAGGAGGCAAAAACCTAGCAGGAGTGCTGGAGGAATCCACCCCTCCCCCCCAACTTCAGTCACTTTGGAGTGACCTGTGAGCTGAAGCATGAGCCCATATCAGAGAGGCCAGTGTATCAGAGCTTCAAGCCTAAGGGGTAGTCAGTTCACTGGGGCAGAAAGCAGGCCAGACCCTATCCAGCCCCACCTTGCACTGGCTTCCTGTCCCCATGTGAGTATCTTTGACCTCACCCTGTGGACACTGACAGCGTTGCAGCTCTGTGGCCTTATGGACGCCGGGGGACGGGACCCGTGCCCGCTGTCTGGCTGCCTTTCTCATGGCCATGACTGGTTCCGAGGCTACTCCAGTCCTTGCAGAAGTGCTCTTGGGCTCCCTGGCTACTGCAGAGGCCTTTGGAGCCCTGGGAGGCCTTGCCTTGCCATGTACGGACTGACCTTTTGGGGTTCTGAGTCGAATTTCTTCTCTATACTCAGCTGATCCTGTGGCCTGATTTCTCTGCTGTGGGGTTGTTGACAACAGTAATTTTAGAAGCTAAACTGTTAATTTCTGCGATCTAGCTCGCTGATTAGGATCTTTTCATGAACTCCATTATAAATGCCAGATTTGGTTGAGGTGAAAGCTGCTTCATGGGGAAACTCCACACTGGACGATTAGTTCGACAAGGTCACGGGTGCTGTGGGCGTCTGGTGAGCATTCAGTCTCTACCAGGCTCTGGAGGCTCAGGATTCAGGGTCTCTTGGGGAGGGGCGGCTGGAAAGCCTGCAGGCACCGTGTTTTCTCCTCCAGCCTTCTCGTTAACTGCTCCCTGAAAGCACGAAGAAGAGGGAAAAACCTTCTCTTGAAGCTCCAACCAGAGAGGCTTCCCAGATCTGGGAGGGGAGGGGGACCCTGGAGCTCAGTTTGTAAAGAGCTGGACAGTCACCTCAGCCCAGGAGATCCCAGGGGAAGGAACACAGAAGGAAAAAGGAAGAGACCCAGACACCGAGCTCCGGGGACTTTAGCTCCGAACGAGGTGACGGACATTATTACTGGGTGATCGTCCACGGCAACATGTGGTAGACTGGTAAAGGGTCAGGGCGACAGCCACTGGGCGAGGGGGCTGCAGGCCGTGTTCGGTGGAGCTCCTGGCCACACGTCACCTGTCACTGCAGGATCTGACTCAAGGAACATGGGTGGTGGTATTGCTGGGAAAGTGCAGGCCGGGTTCATAACATTCTCTGGAGTATTTAATGACAAGGTGAGATGAGAAGCCCAAGCCTGGGGAGGCCACATCCGTGTCCACAAATGGTCAGCGTCATAAGGGACCTGAGGCACTGGAGTCCAGCTCAGAGACTCATGTGGGTTCACACTGCCACATGCAGAGGGGCCATGGGTGAGTGGGGGGCTCAGGGTTGGAAATGAGGTCTGATGAGTCCTGGCTCAGATGCTTCTCATGCTCCTCCCTCTTGGAGAAAGTTCCCTATAGATCACACCAGAGAAAATCTGGTGAAGATCTGAAAGACTTTCTTCTCAACCTGGAACAACAGGCTGAAAGGGGTTGTCCAGGCGGTGGTCCTCAGCTGCTCAGACCCGCATCTCGTGGCCATGCATGACCTGCACCATGAGCAGCTGGGAGCATCCGAGGCCTCACGGAGGCCCACCTGCATTTCCAGGCCCGGGGAGCTACAAGCAAACCTTCATCAGAATTCTCTGCCCAAGAACTTCCCTCTGTGGCCTCAGTGATTCTCTGAAGCCAGAGCTTTGGCTCCTGTGTCTGATTCAAGGGGTAAACGTGGGCACAAGGGGGGACCCCAGCAGTCTTCAGGAGGAGATGCCTGGGAAGTGGGGTCCCACACAGAAGAGGGGTTCAGAGCTCTTCGTGGGTAAATAATCCAGTGGGTGGCTCCCCTGAGCATAACATCCTCTGCAAGTCGGTCAGCTTTAGAGGAGGAGCTCCCTCAGTGCTGACAACCCCGCCACACCCCTGTGGTACCTGCTCAGCCGCTCTGGCACTTGGAGTGGATCTGCCAGTGTGGATCCGTGGGAGCAGGCTGGCTGAGTAGGTCTGAGCATGCATGCATTAGAGGACTTCAAGGGGACCTCAGGGTAAACACTGAAAGGCAGGCTACCTCTTTGCAGCAGGGACCATAGGCGAGTCAGGAGAGGGCTTGAAAAGCATGGCCCCATCTGTCTGTCCCATCTTTCTGACCAGGTGCTGGGGGTGATGCCAGGCAAGAGGTGGATGCCCAGGCAGCCTCCACCCCTACATTCACGGCCCCCATATTGATGGGCACCCCCCAGGCTCATGGCCCCTTCCCATGTTCATGGCCCCATGTTTGCAGCCCCGGGTTCTTCCTTGCTGTTGGATGTGGGCCTGGTCCTAAGGGTAAGGCTGCTGACACAGGCAGATGAGATCTGGGTGTGAAGCCTGGGCAAGGTGATGCCTGACAGGGCTTTCCACCACCTCCTTTCCTCTCCTCCTCCATGCGATCAAGGGCAGGAAACGCAGCACTTACAGCAGACTAGGCCCCCAGCCGGTGACTGCAGGTTGACTCTTCAGGCTGGTATGGGTTCCGCCAGGGTCAGGGCTGCAGACTTCCAGACTCGGGGCCCTTCTTCAGCCTGCTTCACCCCCTCTGCATGGAAAACTGGGGGCAGAAGTCACTCACCCCAGATCGCTCTGGTGAGTGGACTCAGAGGCTCAGAGAGAGAGAGGACAGCAGTGTCCAATGGCGTTTATGGTCTTTCCTACTCAGGGTGTGCTTCCTAGGTCAGCAGCGTGGAAATGAAGACTCTTTGATCACCCTAGGTCTGGCTTTCGGCTGTGATCTCAGCCCAAACCCCAGCCCAGAAACAGTCTCTTCCACGCAGCCTTGTTGACCGCTGCACCCAGCAAGCACTCTTTCCTTCTGGACTCCAGGACGTGGTTCTTGATCCTGTCGGCACAGTGGGACCACGGTGGTGGGGGGAGCTCAGAGCTCCCAGACGCCTGCCCAGGTCCTCCTCCCTGAGATTCTGATGTAATTGATCAGGGTGCAGTGTCTGATGCTAGGATGTTTTAAAATCTCCCCTGGCTCATTTGGGATTTTAATGATCTACCCTCTCAATGACTACGCCGAAAAATGTCTTCACCATTGTGAAGATTCTTCTCTGTAATCAGAGGGTGAACGACTTGTGCTCAGGAATTCCCCTGCTCCCCGAATGAGTACAGTGGTTCTGGAAGCGCTGATGGGAGTCCAGGTCCTGAACTCGCCTTCCTGGCCGTGCTGGGCTGTGTGCCCTTGGGTGGGTCACTGGCCTTTGCTCAGCCTCAGAGGTCTTCTCTATAGAAGACTGCACAGGGCATCCCTTAAGGACCCAGCTGGCTGGATGTTTTGTGGTTCCAGTGTGTGTTCAGAAATCAGGGTTGATTGCAGCTGGCCCTGGTGCTGAAGCCTGACCTTTGACCCATTTTGGCATCTTTTTGTCCTCCTCCTGCTTCATGGCGGTAGAATGCTGGCATTTTCACCTCTGGAGATGTGTCTTCTATGCTGAATGTCAGGCCTTTTGTGAGGTCATCTTCCCCAAACCTTCTGTTGGTCCACATGCTGCTCTGTCCGAATTATAGCCGGGTGTCCCTCAGGGCCGAGGAAGGGCTGGCTTGCCCCTGGAAGGTGTGCTTTATCCTGAACCCCACCCTGTGGATCAACAGGGAAAGTGGACACAGTTTTAAGACAACACTGAGGTTAAAATTAAGGGATGTGGGAGAAAGATCGTGGTGCAGGGACCGAAATGAAAAACATTTAGAGAAGTCAGATGCCTGCTGGCTTTGGAAGGAAGAGAGTGGAGGAGTGGGCTTGGTGGGAGCTGCAGCAGTCCAAGGGAGGCATTCTCCCCAGCTCTGCACGGAGTTCCGTCTCAAGCCCGGCCAGCATGGGGCACTCACAGAGGATGATTGAGCAGTAACCATCCTCCCTGGGTCTCCAGGGAAAAGCTTTTCTGCTCCCGTTCTTAGGGCAGCGCCCTCAGTGCCTCTTGCAGCAGCACCACCTCTGACTGGACCAGGACAACTGGCCCTACCTCCTCCATCTCCTGGGGGCCTCCCTGTGCAGTGTTCTCAGGAGCTCATCTGAAACAAACAAAATATACTGCTAATCCACCCCCACACGTCCTGAGGGATCTTGGTGACAGCGAGGGAGGAGCAGAAAGGCAAGGATGCCACAGGTGTTGCAGGAAGGTTTGGGCTCAGTGAGCAGCAACAGTGAAGCCCCGGGGCCCCCGTTCATCCCAGTGGGCATTTAGGGGCTCTGCTTAGGGGCCAAGCTCCCTGTGGGCATCTCAGCACTTTTGGAATTCTTTGTTCTGCTCCTTAAGACTCAGACAAAGTAATTCTACTGAGTTTGGACTGAACCGAGAACTCAGCTGTATGGATCAGAGTCCCTTTTCTCTGGATGAAGGGAAATCAGACGAGATATTCTCTATGCTGGGGCCTCAGTTTTTTCAGACATGAGCAAGGAACTATGATATCTGCCTTTGTCCCAACTCGGGATTTTTGTGTGGGTCCAGGGTGCTGTTGGTAGAAAGAGTTTAGAAAACAGGAACGACCACCATGCTAACCAGGTATACTTACTCTATCATTGTGCTTCCAGTGTGGGTGGCTCATATTTATGAGAGGCTTCATATGTTTGGTGAAAATGGGGAGAAATCAATGCCAATCAGTAGGTAGCTATCCTCCAGATGACGTGGCCCTCACAGTGGAGAGGCTAGGACTGGTTATCTATGTCCCTATGGACTCAGAGACTGAGGCAGGAATTGAGCATGTTCAGTCTGGCTCCTGTGGAATAGGACAGGCTGGGATGGGCCTCACGTGGCCCTCTTGGGTGGGCTGGGTGCTGGGCAGTTGTTAGAATCCACATTCTCTTTCGAAGGATCTGAGGGAAGGATTGGTTTTCTCCTTTTGAGGGCATGAGTCACACCATTGTTTGTTGTCAGCGTCCATAGAGGAGGCATTAAGGGCAAGTGTCCACTGGTGGGAATGAGAAATGCAGAGATAGATAATATGTGCCTGGGCTGGGTTTCTGGGATCAAGTCTGAGGTGCCAAAGGAAGTGGGTATAGGTAAAAGAGGCAATTTACTACTTCTATGTCGCTTCAGTAGTGTCTGACTCTGTGTGACCCCACCCACNGGCAAGAACACTGGAGTGGGTTGCTATTTCCTTCTCCAAAAGAGGCAAGAGGAAGGGTCAAAGGGCAGGCAGGGTGAAGCAGCAGAGAGTGCAGGACTGGGGCAGTGGGGAGGGTGTGTCCATGTGGATGGTGGACTGAGGTCAGGGCAGGTGCTGAGCTGATGTCAGATGGGGTTGTAACCAGAACCTTGTCTCCATGTCCCACACAGGGCCATCTGGTGTAATGAACAAGACCCCTCGGACCTTTCTGGGACACCCCCGCCTCTCCCCTCCCCTGTAGCCTCTCAAATCACCCAGATAATAGTACCCGAGGCATTTTACAAGGTGCTAAAACCACCTCCAAATGGAAGAATTTAACTGCTTGATGACTATGAGCCCCTAGCCCCCAGGCCTCTTGGTGCCTGAGAACAGATAATGTAAACCCTGTGACCTCCCCATCAGCCAACCAGAGAATTATGCATGAGCTGATCACAGGCCCTGAGAGCCCTGCCCTCACCTGGCCTCTGAAATGCTTTCCTGAAACCCAAAGGGAGCTCAGGCGCTTGAGCACCAGCTCCTCTGGACGCCTTACGCGGCGCCAGTAACACATGCTACACTTAGTTGCATTACCACAACCTGGGTAAGTAGGTTGGCTTTACTGCATGTGGTGAGCAGACCCGAGTTTGGTTCCTAGATGCTCCTGGAAGCTCTGTGTGTGGCCTTCCTTCTTGGGAAAAGCAGGGGATGCCCTGTGAGCACACCCCTGTGTCTGGTCAGGGCAGTTCTCTCTCTGCCCAAAGGGGCTTCCTGTGCCCTCTCTCTTGGGGGCAGGGGGGGTACATCGTCCAGAGTCTCCAGCTCAAAAGGCCATTTCTTTATTCCTTCTGCTTAGAGGTAAAGCTCTTCACAGACATGTGTGAAAGAGAGGTCATTTTCCTTTCTTCCTGGAGAAGGAATTCCAGGGTCAGTGGGGCCACTCACCCTTTCTAAGAGCAGGCGACACGGCCAGTGGCCGAGGGACAGCAGCCTTGGTCCCCGACCTGAGCCAGTCACAGCCTGCTGCCCGCCTGCCGCTGCTCCCTCCCCGGCTCCTGCCTCCCTGGGGGCATCTCAACCTTTCTTAGTGTGTCTCCTGTAAGGTCCCTGTTGGCCATTTTCGCTTCTGTATTTTAATGGTTTGGACTAATTTTCACTTTATTTTTGTATTTATTTTAACACAATCACTTATAATGAGGCTAATGACATTTTGTCTCCATGGTGGCGCATTTTAATTTGGTCTCGGAAATGTCAGAGCGATCAGGCAGTTTGGTGTCTCGGAAACACAATATGTGACGGTGACAATAGGCTCCCCCCATCACCTCATCGCCTTGTTATCTGCCAGCCCCCGGGCCGCCTGGTCCCATTTGGCCAGGCCTCAGTGCTGGCGTGGATGGAGACAGTGGTGAAACATCAGTGAGACAGAAGAGAGACTCCTTAGAGGGGCCTTCCAGAAAGCATGGTGAACACAGTCTAACAGATCTCAGCACTCTGCAAAACTGGCTTAACACAGGNCCGCCTGGTCCCATTTGGCCAGGCCTCAGTGCTGGCGTGGATGGAGACAGTGGTGAAACATCAGTGAGACAGAAGAGAGACTCCTTAGAGGGGCCTTCCAGAAAGCATGGTGAACACAGTCTAACAGATCTCAGCACTCTGCAAAACTGGCTTAACACAGGTGGGCGGTCTTTTTCTGGTGGCATTTTTGCGTCAGCCCTCGGCCCTCCGTCCACCCACAGTTTCTCTCTGAGCCACCTGCAGTCACCTTTCTCTCCACTTTCCCATCCTTTCCTTTAAGACAGGGCTGGCTACTGTTTCCTATGATATGACTGTTCTAGGCTTTGCGAGCCTCATGAGGTCTCTATCTCATATTCTTCCTCCTCTTTTTACAATTTTTGAAAATGTAAAAAACGTTCTTAGCTGGTGAACCATAGGGGTGGTCAGGCCATCTTAGATGGGAGGTTTGTTTAGGGATGTGTTCAGGGTTATTTGGACTTCCCAGGTAGCTCAGTGGTAAAGACTCTGCCTGTCAATGCAAGAGTTGCAGGAGACACGGGTTTGATCCCTGGGTCGGGAAGATGCTCCTAGAGGAGGAAATGGCAACCCACTCCAATATTCTTGTCTGGAGAATCCCATGGACAGATGAGCCTGGTAGGTTTGGGGTTGCAAAGAGTCGGACACGATTGAGCATGCAACACTCACTCAGGGGTATTTGGTTGGAGAGCAGAGTTCTGTTCTTTCATCACGGGGGTCACTGGAGTCTTGTCCCATGTCACAACCCCCAGAGGCTGGCTGGACTGAGGCTGCAGTGGGTGGGTTCTCTGATGGTTAAGGGTCGGCAGGTGTCTGCAGAGGTTGCTGACAGTGGCTTTGTTTTGACTGTGAGACTCTGGCTTGGTGGGTGGGTGTCCCTCGGGTAGCCTACCGTGTCCCAGGTTTTCCTGGAGCTGGAGTTCTCGCCCTGGGCCTGTGGGTCCTGCCCTGCATGCCTGCCACCAAGCTGCACTTGCCTGTCCTGGCTGTCGTGTGCCTCTGCCCTTGGCATGGCTCCTGAAGACGGGCCGGGGCCTTCTTAGCTCTGAGATCCCAGGGCTGGCTCCGTGGACACCAACATCTGAGATGGAACCAGAACAGCACAGGGGAGAGTCTCCGCATGGCAAAACCTCTCGGGCAGGTCAGGCAAACTCTGGCCTACCCAGACCGGCCCTATCCCAGGAGTCGCCTCTCGCTGGCTTCTGTTCAGAAGCCACTTTGTCAGATTCTTTGCCAGCTTTCCATGTGGTAAGGGTGCTTTATCTCTATAAAGCAGCAATAAGTGGACAGTATAATATATTTCAGTTTTAATAAGGTGTTGCCAGTTGCACACACTCTGTAGAGCAATTAGTGTCAGAAGCGCTAAGCAATGGTGGGAACGACACGCATGTTTACAGATGGGAAGGATTTACAGCTGCGTGTTCAGTCACAGAGGGCGGGGAGGGAGGAGATGCTGGCCAGCTGGGATTAGGCCCCGTCTAATGTCTCTGAAATGACTCGAAGGTGGGGCCCTGGGTGGTGG
Source organism: Neotragus pygmaeus (assembly GCA_006410875.1). Lineage (NCBI taxonomy): Eukaryota > Metazoa > Chordata > Mammalia > Artiodactyla > Bovidae > Neotragus > Neotragus pygmaeus. The sequence goes on from SJYV01050321.1 coordinate 3,680,763, forward strand.
GTGCCCTGAGGTCCTTGCCTGGGTCTGGGAGGACCTGCCGGGTGCCTGACCCGAGAAAGAACACAGGTTTTGGGCCCTTAGATCTGACTTTCAGAGTTCACTTTGCCATGTAAAGTTGACTCCTCGGCAGATGTATTTCTGTGAAGCTCATTTTCTGCACCTTGAGAAATGGGATGAAGAACTCAAGAGAGTTTAGGACATGGAGCCACTCTGCAGTTCCTCCCAGACCAGCTGGGGCCTTACACACTGTCACTCCTGCCCCATCCGNTCATTGAATATTCAGGACTGATTTCCTTTAGGATTGACTGCTTTGATCTCCTTGCAGTCCAAAGGACTCTAAAGAGTCTTCTCCAACATCAAAGTTCAAAAAATAGAGTATACTAATATTCTATATCTTAGACAGGGTAATGTTACAAAGATATGTAGATATGTGAAAATTCAAATAGTACCTTAAGATTACTGTACTTTACTATAATTTTTTATACCTCAGTAAAAAAAGAGGAAAGAAAGGGGAATATCTAAAATTTGCTGATACATCTTATAAATATTTCTGTGGCAGAAACATAAGAGCATAACCTTTGTGATACTGAAATTTGATGAGAGTGCTGCAGATCTAGAAACAAGAGAGTGTTGGGTAAGGAAGAACACAAATATCACTGATCTTTAACAGAGATCACAGATAGCTAGGAAGTCCCCAAGTAGACATAGTAGGGTCCATGAAAAGATATGCCAATTCCTTAGAATGAACTATCTCACCTTTAGGGGTTCATAAGCAGCAAATGTGGCACTGCTTTCCAAGTACTCTTCATAATCAGTCACACTAACAGTTACCAAAGTATGGCCAAGAGATTTGGCTGCTATATGTGTACTAGAACAGTGTGCTGGTCCTGCTCTTTGAATACCTGCAAATCAAAAAATGACTTCAGTAGGGTAATAAGCAATCAATCTTCAAGGAAATCAGTCTATGGAAATACAAGAATTTTAATATATCAAAAAATTCTTAATCTCATACACTATTATACACCAATTATTTATATTAAGTTGATATATATAAGTACATTCTTTCTATTAACAGATTTATATCATGTAAGACACAATTCTATGTAAGGTAAGGATACAAATATGAACAAGAATCCTGACCTCAGGCACATATAGTTTAAAGGGGGTGTGAACATTTAAATAAACTATTAGTAGAAAATGATAAGCATTACAAAAGTTTAGAAAATGGAATAATTATTTTTAGCTGGAAAGATCAAGAAAGGTTGATATATGTGCATGCATGCTCAGTCTCCCAGTCATGTCTGCAACCCCATGGCTTCTCTTTCCATAGGATTCTCCAGGCAAGAATACTGGAGTGGGTTGCTATTTCCTCCTCCAGGGGATCTTCCCAACCCAGGGATTGAACTTATGTCTCCTGTGTCTCCTGCATTGGCAGGTGGATTCTTTACCACTGAGCCACCTGGGAAGCCCCCTTAGNTCCAGGCAAGAATACTGGAGTGGGTTGCTATTTCCTCCTCCAGGGGATCTTCCCAACCCAGGGATTGAACTTATGTCTCCTGTGTCTCCTGCATTGGCAGGTGGATTCTTTACCACTGAGCCACCTGGGAAGCCCCCTTAGATATGTAGAAGAGGGTTTCTTAAGCTGACAAATAAATGAACAAAGATAGAAATATAAGTAAGATACAAATGCGTATATGAAAGAAATACATGGGAAATTTTAACTATAGTTAGTTTAGCCAGAGCTTTATATGAGGCCAAAGCTTCATATAAAGTTCCAAATGAAGTTCCAAAAAGTAGGCTGGGTTATATTGTAGAGGGCCTTGAATACTAAACTAAAAGGATTTTGGCTGTTGTCCAATGGCAATGAAAAGCATCTCAAAATTTTTGAGCAGGAGAATTAATATTGAAATTGAGTTTCATGAAGATCTTTCTTGTAGCCATGATTATCAAAGGCAAGAAGAATTAGGAGGATATTGTTACAGTCTCAGTGAGAGATAATGAAGGCCTAAAAATGGGGAGCCTACGAACTGAGGTGAGCTGAGAGATATTATACAGCATAATTAGCAAGGGTAAAAGAGAAGTTCAAGTTGATATCAACCTTATGGATGTATAGGGCTTCCCTCATACCCTTGTAACTCAGTCGGTAAAGAATCTGCCTGCAATGCAGGAGACCTGGCTTCATTTCTGGGTCAACAAGATCCCCTGGAGAAGGAAATGGCAACCCACTCCAGTATTCTTGCCTGGAAAATCCCACAGACAGAGGAGCCTGGCAGGCTACAGTCTATGGGGTCGCAAGAGTCAGAGATGATGTATTGTGAGAATTAAATGAGTTAATATGTGAAAAGTATTCATAATAGAGCCTGNTCCAGCCCACGGGGAGGGGTGGGGGCGGTGTGGGGAGGTAGAGACCCTGGGCCAACGCAGCGAGGGAGGGCGGGGGCTTCTCAAGGCCCCCGGTGCTTGTCCGAGGTGTTCGAGTGCCCGCTGGGCTGTGTTCCAGGGCTTCCCACCGGCTCTCTCTGGACCAGAGATTCTGCTTCTGCTCCACCTGAAGTAAGCACCCTCTTCCCTCCTTGGGGGTTTCTGGGATTGGAACAGAGAGCAAGTCTGTCCTCCTGTCCCTGGTCGCAGGGGCATGTGGGGAAGGGCAGTCTCGTTGATTACTGTTCCTGGAGGAATGTCATCTTTTTCTTAGATAATAAAACCGGCTTTATGAAGGGCAGAAATCTTCTTTAAAACATTAGTTTACGTCTTTGCTGGCTACCTACTCCATTTAAGTTTTATAGGGGACAGGATGCCAATATAAAAAGGTCATGGAACCAATTAATTTCGACCACAGAAGCATAAACCAGCCCCAGACTTAATTTTGACAGTGTTACTAGGACGGGGGTGTGTGTTTGGATTTCCAGGCCACCTGGCAGAGGGTGAGAGGGGAGCCCCCCAGGAAGGTGGGGAGGCTGAAGCCCTGGCCCAGGCGTGCACACTACCATGATCTCTGGCTACCTGTGTGTGCAGCTAGGTGGGGGTGTCTGGGCCCTTCTGCCTATGGCCCCGCTCCCCTACCTCACGCCAGCGTCTCTCCAGACCTCGTGGCCCCTGTGACCTGTGGGGAGCGTGGGGGTTAGGGCTGTCTGCCCAGGGCAGCGTCCAGTGGGGTCGGGCTGGCGCTCTCCCAGGCCCGAGAGGATTGTCTCAGCTGCAGGTGCCTCTGCCCATGCACCTCCCTGGCCCGTCGTGGTTCCGGGGGTCTCTCTGGGCAGCCAGTGTCTGCAGCCTCCTCCTTGCCTGCCAGTCACCTGCCCTCATGCTACCCCACCTCTCTCTTCTCTCCACCTTCCTTCTCAGTTCAGTTAAGTCCCGTCTCTGTCTCTGGGTTTGTTCTCCAAACGGGAAGGTTTCTAGTTTCACACCTCAGTAATTGGTGCTATCTGTTGAAAGTAACTCTGCAACTCCAGCCTGCTGAGGTCAGGAGGAGCGGAATTGAATTAAAGGGAGTAGAAATTGGCTGGAAGCAGGAGGAGGACTTGAGCGGTGTGATTTCTGTCCTCCAGGTGGCCGGCAGCCTCTGGGCCTTCTGAGCTGGCTGGCGGGCGGGCGCCTGGCTTTGTCCCCTCCCCTGATGGGAGCCCGGGGTGGGAGGAGGTGGTGGGAGGAGAGAGGCTCCCCCAACCCAGGGTGGGGCACCCAGGACCCAGGCAGCACGCACCCAGAGGAAGCATCCTGTCAGTGAAATGACCCTGGAGAGATTAAATCTGCAAACACCTGTGTTTTAGCAGCATCGCGGCTGGGAGGGAAGCTGGCAGGACTCTCCTGGGCTCAGTGCCACCCACCCGATTCATGCCAGAGTAGGGCACAGTCCAGCCACCTGGGACTCGGTGGCAAGGCAGGTGTGGCCCCTGGCTGATGCTCACAGAGCCTGTTTCTGCTGCCCACTTAAGAAGGAGCGGTGGTTTCTGCTATTTCTCCTTTGATGTTGTTCGTTGAATTGATCCTTAGATTTAAACATTTCTGCTGGTGTTGTTTGTCATCTGTTTCTGATCTGGATGATTTTTCAGTTATTGGAAATGTCTCTTCTACTCCAGGCAGTGGGTGAGCAGCTGTATTCAAGGCTCTGAGGTATCTCTTCTCATCCCAATCCATCAGTGGGACTGCCTCCAGGTCAGGGATGAACTTTGGGCGTGAGTCTTAAAGAGTGAGGCCCAGGAAAGGTCAAAACAATGAACTTCCCCTGGAGCCAAAGAGTTCCTGCTTCTGTCCCTGCACTCAGAAGGGAGGGAGGGGATGGTCATTACAGTGGACACACACATGTGTTTGGATCAGGGCTGTGTTACGTGTTGATGGGCGGAAAATATGGAAAAATATAGAAATCGTGTTGCTCCGTTGTCTGGGATGCTGATGGAGATGTCATCGAAGAGAATTTCGTACCCTCCGCGTATGGGGGTCTCATGAAATTGGACACACGCCCATCCCGGAGTCAGGCTCCAGACCCACTCCCCACTCCCCACCACAGGGATGCCAGCTCCTTGCTTTTAAAACTACCGCCTTTTTCTTAGAGGGTTAATTTCTAACACCTCACCTCTGCATTTCTTCTTGGGACCCTCTCTGGCTACTTTCATGACCCTTCATAATAAGGGTGCTCGAGTCCCGTCCTCTGTGTGCCTGGTGTCTGAGATCTGCTCCCCCTTGTGCCAGAGTGACTGTTAGGGCTTCCCCGGGTGTGTAGGTGGGCGGCGAGGCCTGAGTGGCATTGTCTCAGGTCCCGGGACCCAGACCCACAGGGCACCTGCTGCAGAGGGGCCTGTGCCCAGCTGTGAGTTCTTGGTGTGGCTCTGGTCCCGACTCGGATGCTTTTGGTCTGTGTGCGTTTTGCTGGTCGGTCTGGCAGTCTGTGTCCTTTTCTGTCTTTCTGTGGCTGACCCTGGAGGATGATCGGGTTGCTCAGAAGAGCCCCGAGTCCCCCCAACTCTGGATTGGGCCCTCCTGAGCTCCGGGGCCACTCAGACCTTTGGCAGGAAGAGGCCGAGTTACCCCCCGCCCCTCTCCACCCCGATGCAGAGGTGCGGCCCTGGCCCCAGGCCTGCACTCTGCGCAAGTGTAGCCCAAGTTCTCTTTTAAATGGACAGAGGCGGGGGCCGGGGCCCGGAGGCCCTCTGACCTCACAGCCTGATCTATGGAGATGACAGGCCACGCGCGGCCGTCCCTGGATGCACTTGCGATGGGGAGGTGCTGGTTAATTTCTCAGGACTTGGCGGTGACCCGGGTTTAATAAAGAGGATTAATGGATTTGAGCTCCAGGTCCTGGCTGTTCCAGGCAGATAGTCGCTTCCTTGTGAGGCAGCGAGAGGCCCTTGTCTGTGTCTTCTCCTTTGGGAAAGGCTCCCGGGCTGCTTTAAAGGGGCCTCCTCTCCTTCCCTGGCCGCTAACCCACTGAGGTGGCTGCGTGCCTCGCAACCCCTCACGACCAAGGGCCTCCTAGTGACAAGAACAGCGGCAAAAGGACACTTTTATCCTGCTGGGGGCAGATAGCATCGTTCTGAAAAGCGTTTTGGCCACAAGGAATCAAAATTTTAAAGGAATCAAAACCTTAAAAAATATGGTGTCTACCTTCTCCCACAGAGAGTCAACAGCGATGACTTTCTTATAGGATTTGTTGTTGAGTCACTCAGTCGTCTCCGACTCTTTGTGACCCCATGGACTGCAGCACGCCAGCCTCCCTGTCCTTCACCATCTCCTGGGACTTGCTCAGACTCATGTCCTTTGAGTCGGTGATGCCATCCAACCATCTCGACTTGTAGGATAATTATAAGGATCTTATAGGAGAGTTCAGTTCAGTTCAGTCATGTAGTTGTGTCTGACTCTTTGCGACTCCATGAACCACAGGCCTCCCTGTCCATCACCAACTCCCAGAGTCCACACAAACCCATGTCCACTGTGTCGGTGATGCCGTCCAACCATCTCATCCTCTGTTGTCCCCTTCTCCTCCTGCCGTCAATCTTTCCCAGCATCAGGATCTTTTCAAATGAGTCAGCTCTTCAAGTCAGGTGGCCAAAGTATTGGAGTTTCACGTTCAGCATCAGTCCTTCCAATGAACACACAGGACTGATCTCCTTTGAGATGGAATGGTTGGATCTCCTTGCAGTCCAAGGGACTCACAAGAGCCTTCTGCAACACCACAGTTCAAAAGCATCAGTTGTTCTGCTCTCAGCTTTCTTTATAGTCCAGCTCTCACATCCATACATGACCACTGGAAAAACCATAGCCTTGACTAAATGGACCTTTGTTGGCAAAGTAATGTCTCTGCTTTTGAATATACTATCTAGGTTGGTCATGACTTTCCTTCCAAGGAGCAAGCATCTTTTAATTTCATGGCTGCAATCACCATCTGCAGTGATTTTGGAGCCCNTGCCTATCCTATGAACACAGGCTCTGTTGTCCCTCAAATATGATCTGTTAACATCTCATTAGTTAAATCAGGTCGTAAGCCAAGCCCCAATCAAAGGGGTGCCCAGGTGGCACTAGTAGTAAAGAACCTAACTGCCAGTGCAGGATACAGAAGACAGCCATCGATCCCTGTCACGTGGGTTCAATCCCTGGGCAGAGAAGATCCCCTAGGAGAGGGCATGGCAACCCACTCCAGTATTCTTACCTGGAGAGTCCTATGGACAGAGGAGCTTGGAAGGCTACAGTCTATAGGGTCACACAGAGACAAGCATGACTGATGTGACCTAGCACTCACACACACACAAGCCAAGGGGTGAGGAAGCATGTTTAACCTCCCTAATCACACAACAGACCCAAAACCAATGAATAAAAACAGAATAAATATTTGCTGTACAACAGTCTACTGTATCACAGACAATATCACTTAAAAACCTTTTCTAAACTGATCAGTACATTTCATTTGCATTTTTTCCATGCCTTCCAAGAAAGAAAAACTTTTTATATGATTTTTTAAACATGTATTGCATGTCTTCTTTTGTGGATTACTCTTTCATGTGGTTTCTGTGGGGGCATTTATCCTAATGAGTTGCCAGAGAACTTTAAAAACTGAGGATATTCATCTTTTCATGTATCAGAGAAAATTATTATAGGCTATCCTCTGCTTTTAATTTTGTATGAAATGCTTTAATATGAAAATTAAATTTTTTCTTGTGTTCAAAGCTACGAAATGTTTAGTTTATAATTTCTGCTTTAGGTATCTTACTTAGAAGACTTTCCCTATCACAAGATTAGAAACCTATGTTTTCTCCTCATTCTATTTGACTTTCATGCTTTTACAATGAATATATATATATGTATGTATATATTTCTGTCTAGTGCAGTTTTGAGAGTTTTTTTTTTTTTAATTGTATATTGCTTTACACTGTTGTGTTAGAGAGAGAAAATGATTCTCGTATATGCCCCAAAGACTAACCGTGTTTTATGTTTAATATGAGCCCTAAAGCAGGAGTTAACCAAAGAGGGGAGTAAGCTGAGTTGGGAGTGTTACGGGAGGTGGTCAAGGGACGTTAGGTCGCCCAGAGCACAGGGGACCACGCGAGCAAGGCAGGTCCACTACGGAAGTGTTCCCGGGGCAGCTTTACATGTTCACAACCACCAAGGATGTGGAGAAGGAAATGGCAACCCACTCCAGTATTCTTGCCTGGGAAATCCCATGGATGGAGGAGCCTGGTGCACTACAGCCCACGGGGTCTCAAAGAGTTGGACACAACTTAGCAACTAAACAGCAACGACCAAGGCATGCTGAGAGGTCAAGGATCACACAGCAGTGGACTCAAGGTCATGGAGAGGACTCCAGAGTTTACTGCAAGGATGATGGGCAGTGTCCTGTGCACCATGTTTATGCTGATCACTTCTGACTCCAAGGGCCCCTCAGCAGGGAGCAGGTAGAGATTTAGCTCCAGGAGCCTACAATCTTCTCAGCACCCATCTTCTCTCTTTCTTCTAAGAGAGAAAGAAAGAGCCCTCTCTTTCCTACTGGGCAGACCAAAGACTTGACTCAGAGGAACAGAGAACTGCCCAGGTGTGGGGTAGGGGGAGCCATGCATTTGCTGGGGGAGCCACTTGAGGCAAGGTGGTCCATCCCCCATCCCCAGGCAAGGGCAGCCAATGAAGTCTGCATATCATCTTGATGGCCTGAGATCAAAAGTCCACATCAGTATGTTGAAGAAAATCTTATGAAATAAAGCAGTGTTCTGATGTTTCTAAGGTGTTAGATTGAATTCAATCAAAGTGCTACATTCAGAGTAAACCCCTGAAGAGAAACTCACTTGGGATGAGCAGTTCTCAAAGAGACCAATGATTCAATTCAGGGAACATTAATTGAAGACTGGTCTCTGCTGTCAGCCAGGCGGAGAGCTCTGGGTCTGCAGGGAAAAAAGATTTGCAACTCCAAGGAGTTCATTGTGTAATTGACAAAACAGGAACATACAGCAATCACAGTGGGGCTTGAGCTAAAAGAGAAAACTAAAAAAATTGTTACAGGATTAAGAGAGAGAGAGAGATTTAGACCAAGTAATTAGGGCAGCCTTCCTGGAAGAAGTGGTATTTAGGCAGGCCTAGATTAGTTCCTGGGGTGAAATAATCGTAATAACACAGACAGAGTCAATGACATAATTTACAGTGTGTGAATGTTAGTTGCTCATTCATATCCAACTCTTTGCAATCCCATGGACTGTAGCCCACCAGAGTCCTCTGCCCTTGGAATTCTCTAGCCAAGAATACTGGAGAGGGTTGCCATTCTCTTCTCCAGGGGATCTTTCTGACCCAGGGATTGAACCTGGGTCTCCTGCATTGCAGGCAGATTCTTTACCATCTGAGTCACATAATTTGCAGGGCNAGTCCTCTGCCCTTGGAATTCTCTAGCCAAGAATACTGGAGAGGGTTGCCATTCTCTTCTCCAGGGGATCTTTCTGACCCAGGGATTGAACCTGGGTCTCCTGCATTGCAGGCAGATTCTTTACCATCTGAGTCACATAATTTGCAGGGCCATTCCAAAATAAAAATAGGAGTCCCTTGTTCAAAAGACAGAAGTGCCAAAAACAAATATTAAAACTTCCCAACCCCCGCCACAGTGGTGTCTCTCTTAACTTGTCTTGATGTATATTATGTGTATATAATGTCATTCTCAGTAAATAAAAATAAATATTTTAAATTATTAGATATTTACCGTTCATCTTCATATTGTGCAATACCAGTCTTAAACATAAGTATAAGAGCATTTATTTGGCATTCAGAATTGCTGGAATTGCACAATTCGTATTTTATAATTGCTATGTACATATTCATTTTTGTTCTTGCCATGACAGTGGATACGATGCACAAAAGTAGCTCAGCTGTTCTTTCACTTCTTTATATGTGCATATTCAACTCACTCTCTTCTTTACTGATGAGAAAGGAAGGACTGAAAGGAAAGGCACTACAGGTTGTCCTGTCTTTCTCTTTTCCTCTATGTCATTACTTCCAGCATAATTGGTTGGCTAATGCAAGGAAGTAACAGAAACAGGAAAGGATATGACATGCCTTCTTGGTCTTCTGTCTTTCTTTAGATGGCATTGCCTTACTTCTGTATTTGAAGCATGTTCTAGTTCAAATGTAAAACATGGCCTTTCTGAGCTGTTAGTACCTTTACTTAATCAAAAATAACATGCCCACCTTGTATTGACTTTCAGTTATGTTGAACTTTCATGCAACATGAATCTACTAGAATTTTGTACTCATGGAGATTTGCAGGGCCATGTGCAAAGGAGGAGCTTCCCCAGTGGCTCAGTGGTAAATAATCCACTTTCAATGCAGGAATTGCAGGAGATTCAGTTTTGATCCCTGGGTCAGGGAGATCCCCTGAAGGAGGGCATGGCAACCCACTCCAGTATTTTGTCTGGAGGATCACCATGGACAGAGGAGCCTGGTGGGCTATAGTCCATAGGGTAGCAAAGAGTTGTACGTAACTGAGTGACTTAGCTTGTATGCACTTGCAAATGGAAAGCCTCTACTCATGGGTATGCTCCACTGTGTTATTGAACTTCATTTATAAAACACAAAACTGGAGCCTATTATACAGTGAAGTAAGCCAGAAAGAAAAACACCAATATAGTATACTAACACAACTGAGCGACTTCCCTTTCACTTTCCACTTTCATGCATTGGAGAAGGAAATNTCAACTGGAATTCCATCACCTCCACTAGCTTTGTTTGTAGTGATGCTTCCTAAGGCCCACCTGACTTCAAGTTCCAGGATGTCCGGCTCTTGGTGAGTGGGAGTGATCACACCTTCATGATTATCTGGATCGTGAAGATCTTTTTTGTCCAGTTCTTCTGTGTATTCTTGCCACCTCTTCTGCTTCCATACCATTTCTGTCCCTTATTGAGCCCATCTTTACATGAAACGTTACTTTGGTATCTCTAATTTTCTTGAAGAGATCTCTTGTCTTTCCCATTCCTCTATTTCTTTGCACTGATTGCTAAGGAAGGCTTTCTTATCTCTCCGAATGGGGACAAAGATGTGTAGCAGTGGAAACTTATTTAAACGTGTGATACTACATTTGTGCAATGAAATCACAGTCATTAAGATGTTCTAGAAGCATTTTGATATTGAAATACATTCGTAGATTCTAAAATACCATGTGTAGTTAAACTTGTTTTTGTAGAAAAACATGCTACATGTGCATGCAGGTGAGGGATGCACACCTGGATGACTGGATGGGGTACTCAGAACAGTTTTGTTGTAGCATTTGGTTTTACTTGGACTTCCCTGATAGCTCAGCTGGTAAAGAATCCTCCTGCAATGCAGGAGACTCTGGTTTGATTCCTGGGTCATGAAGATCCCCTGGTGAAAGGATAGGCTACCCACTCTAGTATTCTTGGGTTTCCCTGGTGGCTCAGATGGTAAAGAATCTGCCTGCAAAACCTGGATTTGATCCCTGGGTTGGGAAGATCCCTTGAAAGAGGGCATGGCTACTCACTCCAATGTTCTTGCCTGGAGAATCCCCATGGACAGAGGAGCCTGCTGGGCTACAATCCATAGGCTTACTAAGAGTCTGACAAAACTGTGTCAGGAAGCACTGCCCTGCACTTGGTTTTCCTTATCCTCACTTGCTAATCATTCCCACAGCTGTGTGTCACTTATAATGGCAGCAGGAGACCCAAGTGGGATCTATGGGAGTGAGATGGGGGGGTGTTTGGGCTGCAGGGTCCTGGAAGTTCCTCCAGGTGTGCCCCCCACCCNAGGAAGCACTGCCCTGCACTTGGTTTTCCTTATCCTCACTTGCTAATCATTCCCACAGCTGTGTGTCACTTATAATGGCAGCAGGAGACCCAAGTGGGATCTATGGGAGTGAGATGGGGGGGTGTTTGGGCTGCAGGGTCCTGGAAGTTCCTCCAGGTGTGCCCCCCACCCCCCACCGAGGCCCAGGGAGGCTCAGGTCCCCTTCCTCCCAGGAAAATACAGGTGCAGCTCCTACCAGGTGGGACGTGGCCTCTGGTGACAAAGCTGTGAGCTGCTCAGGGTCACACTTGTGATGACAGGTCCCAGGTGGTGATTCCGGGAGTCTTACGATAGCAGGTTCCCTCTGCCCTGGACCCCCGACCTGGGCATCCTATGGACTGTGTGGTCCTGCCCAAGGCAGCAGGTCTCAGTCGAGCCGTCCGCCCACCCCAGGGCGAGTCTGATGGCTTCCTGGGCCACGTCCAAGCGCACTGTCCTCTCCCGGCTACACTGGCTCCCAAGGGGGTGATGCCCCCACTCCCAGGAGTCTGTGTTGAGCAGAGGATCTTGAGTCCTGGAGTCTCACCCTTAGGACACATCCCCTCATGTCGCCACCAACCACAAGGCCCTTACACATTTCCCTTTAATATTAAATTTTTAGTGGGCGCTGACTGTAGGTTTTCCCCATATGAACTGCCTGCTTATGTCTTAGCTCTCTCTGATGCTACATCAGGGCTACTTCTTTTTTTCCCCAGTGATGGTTTGGCATCGTTGTCTCCAACTTAATTCTCCANGGGCGCTGACTGTAGGTTTTCCCCATATGAACTGCCTGCTTATGTCTTAGCTCTCTCTGATGCTACATCAGGGCTACTTCTTTTTTTCCCCAGTGATGGTTTGGCATCGTTGTCTCCAACTTAATTCTCCAGCCCCAGGGATGTGTTTTTATCTCTAGTCAAATGGCCATGCCTTAGTTTGCCATATAAAAAAAGTCTTCAGAGAAGATTTATACCAGTGTTTTAGCCTTATCTTCAAGGTGTTCTAGTTGTTCCTCCTTGTTTTTTTAACTTTTTATTTTCTATTGAGGTTTAGCTGATTAATAAACAATGTTGTGATAGTTTCAGGTGAATGTTGAAGGGACTCAGCCATATATACATGTGTATCCATTCTCCCCAAAGCTCTGCTCCCATCCAGGCTGCCATATAACATTGAGCAGAGTTCCCTGTGCTATACAGTAGGTCCTTGTGGGTTATCCATCTTAAATATAGCAGTGTGTACATGCCCGTCCCAAACTCCTTAACTATTCCTTCCCCCATCCCTCTCCCCTGGTAACCGTAAGGTTATTATAGAGTATTGAGCAGAGTTCTATGTGCTATACAGAAGGACCTTGTTGGTTATTCATTTTAAATATAGTAGTGTGTACCATAAGACAACCATAAATTTGTTCTCTAAGTCTGTGAGTCTCTTTCTGTTTTGCAAATAAGTTCATTTGTATCATTTCTTTTTAGATTCTACACATAAGGGAGGTCCCTTATTGCTTTTATACCCTGTTATCCATGATGAGAAAGGGCAAAAAGCTGATTTGGAAAGAGTTTGTTTCCTTGGGGACCAAGTTCTAAAAGGAAGAAAAAAGGCAGCAGGCATCGTGCAAAGCAGCCTTCAGCTTGGACACACTTGAGTTGTGGAGCCTCTCCCGGAGGGAGGGTCCCAGTGGCTAGGGATGGGGCCCAGGCTGACCCCAGCCCCGCAGCTGCTGGGGGCCCCCACTTCCTCCCTCAGGCCCACTGCGAGTCTGGCGGGGCTGGGTTTCCTCTGAGGACAGGACATGCCTCGTGAGATCCACTTGATGTAGAAACCAGTGTATCAGGCATGACGTGGCTCCCCGAGAAACGGAATTAAATATTCAATTCCATGCTGCGTGTGATTCTAGCGCGTTGTTTCCCGTGCGGCTACGCGAGCTCCTGTCCTGCCCTAGGCTGTTACAGGTTTTAATCAACGCGTAAAGCTCCCCGTGGGATCCCGGGGTGGGTGGTACAGTGAGCGAGAAGCCGGCCTGCTGCTGCTCCGTGTTGTCCTCACCGCAGTCCCCGACACTTTTACTCTTTTGGCCCTGTTTTCTTTCTGGCATCTCTGTTCTGCTAATTGAATCACAAACCCCCAGGGGTCCCCCGTTTTTTAACAATATCACCCATTTGCCTGTAACCAGACAGCGGCCCTGTCTCTGGAAGGAACATTTCAAAGCGCAGGTGCTGGGTCGAGTTCTGTCTCTGGGTGGTTTCCTGGACTCCTCAGCTAGCGTGTGGGTACCTGTCCATGTGCCCTTAAGGGAATAGAAAACAGGAGTTCCTGGGCAGGGAATCATACACGTGATAGCAGAATCTGGTTTATGAGCAGGAACTGACCTGCAACCAGGTAGTGGTCCTTTCCTAGCCCACGGCAGTGATTTCCATCGGACAAGGTCCTTTTCTCTCCTCTCCTCCTGTGTAGTGATGCCTTCCAAAGTTGAGAGGGAGGAGGCTGAGAGATGCTGAGGTTGAAGAGGTCACCAGACTAGGATGGGGAATGACCAGCGAACTCCACACAGGTGGCCAGTGGCCCAGCCTAGCGTCCAGGCCGCCCTCTACACCTTCTCCTTTTGTCCTCCACCCTGTGTCACCGTCCTGAACAGCATCCATCACCACCCACCCGGTACGTTCAGCATCCTCTGCTCAGCACTCTGTTGACCTCCACTCGTGCATTTATTCCGTGAACGTTTATTGAACACCTACTCACTCTGTGTCAGGTGCTGTTCCACGCATTAGGAGTCAGCAATGCCCTGGACACATTCTTGCCTCTGTGGCGCTTACATTCTAGTGAGAAGAGACAATGCAGAATAAACAGAGCGTGCCATATGATGACACATCAAACGGTGGTGTCGCGTGGGGATGAGAGCTGGGAGAAGTTGACGGGCATGTAGGAGTAATCAAGAGAGTATTTTAGTAAAGATCTATAGGGGAAGAGGTGAGAAGCCGTGAAGAGATCTCACAGCAGCCTGGCTGCCTCACGTGGGCTCATGTCTGGAGTGGAGGAAGGTGGCCTCCGTGATGAGAAAGAAGCAAGACTGTGCAGATGCTGGCTTTATTCCAGCTGAAATGGGAAACAATTAGACAGGAGGCTGCTGGAGTCTCTTCTGCAGGGAAGTGATGAGGGCTGACCTGGGTTTTAGTGTGGGAGACCCACCTCCATCCTTCCTTGTCTCATCTCCTGGCATCCACGTCTGCCTCTGGAGCCTTGTTTCACTTCGTGATCTGCCACCGTCCTCTCCTTCAGCTGCATTTCCCCAATTGCTTTCTAAATCTATTACAGAATGTGAGATGCAGAGATGAAATTTTAGGAGTATAAAATATTCAGGTTTATTGGGATATAAACAGACTCACAGCAAAGGTCCTTTTGGAGTCTTCTCATCATTCACACGGGGGGCTGAATGGAGACGGAGCAGGGCCTGCCTGCTGGGAGTCATAGCCTCGGCTCATTTTACTTCCACTCATGCTGGGAACTTTTGCTGGCATGGGCCCCTGGCACGCTGGTGTGCCGGTAACAACCAGCTTTCTGCAGGAGAAAAAACAAACCCTTATTTAAAGTCTCCAAAACTTGGAGGCAACCAAGATGTCCCTCAGTAGGTGAATGAATAAGCAAACTGGTCCATTCAGACAATGGAATGTTATTCAGCACTAAGAATAAATGAGCTGTTGAGCTGTGAAAAGACATGGAAAAAACATAGATGCCTATTACTGAGTGAAAGAAGCCAAATACTTTGTGGTTCCAACTCTATTACATTCTGGAAGAGGCAAAGCTATGGAAAGAAAATGAAAGCATCGGTGGTTGCCAGAGGGTGGGCAGGGGGATGAATCGGGGAGCAGACGGTGGTCTTCAGGGCAGTATAAATACCCCTTATGACAGAATGGATGCATGACATTGTACATTAGTCCAATCTGCAGAATCTACGACAAGGATGGACCCTGATGTAAACCATGGACTTCGAGTGATTATGATGTGTTCATGTAGGTTCACTTGTAACAAATGCACCTCTATGGGGGGGGGTGTTGATAATGGGGGAGGCTGTACATGTGTGGGTGTAAGGGGGGGCATTTCTGTATCCTTTCAATTTTGTTAAAATGTAAAATTGGTCTGAGAAAGTATTAAAATAATCCTTGATTTGTAGCATTTGCTGATTCCAGGGTATAAAAACTTTATCCATGGCTGATTTCAAGCTACTGATGTATGGGATGTGAGGTACTTAATCCACACTAATATGATGTGCCGCTTTGCCCTCTTCCAAGTTCCCTCACGTATGAGTTTGTTTCTCGTCTGTCACTTTGACACCATTGATCTATTTGTCTGTCCCTGTGACTGAACCACACAACTTACAATTACCAGGGCTTGGTTAGTTTAATAAATGTTCCTCCAAACTAATTTCTTATTGATTAGTCAAGCACCAACCTCATTGGGAGTTTGAATGCGATTACTTTAAATGCATACACACACATTCAGCATCTCTACAATACTGAGACTTCCCGATAAGACCACACATCCATTCAGTAAATATTTGGAGTCATCTGTGTGTCCAGAACTGTCATCAGCTCTGTGATAGACACAGTGGCGGGGGTTCCTGCTCTTGCAGAAGCTTACACTCTGGAGGATGAGGTAGTGAAAACTGGTGGTGGGCGGTGAACGGAAGAAGGAGGCAGAGCCCACTGCCAATGGCATGGATACTGCAAAGGTTTACAAAGTAGAACAGGACTTGGGGGGAGGGCCTGCCCTGGACTGTAGACTCAGGGGATCCTCTCTGAGGCCTGAGCACAGGAGGACAGTGGAGGGAAAGTCTGAAAGAACGTTCCAGACAGGCCAACCAGCCAGAGGCCCTAAGCTGGGAACCACCTTGTCAGCTTCCAGAGGTTAGAAAAGGCCAGTGGGGAACGTGGTGGAGCAGGAGGTGTTTTCCCAGTGATCAGAGATGGAGATGAAGATTTATTGGTGTAGGGTCTTCCAGGCCAATGTGAAAGGTTGGGATATTATTCTAGAATGGAAAGCCTTTAGAGGGATTTGTGTAAAGGGGGTTAATTTGATTCACAACTTATCAGCCCATTTTCATTTCTGTGACCAGAATAGATTGTGTACGTGTTGGGAGGGCAAAGAAAGGAGACTGGGAAACTGCAGGTATGATCAGGATTTAAGATGTGGGGCCTGGATCACATAGTAACAGCAGCACTGAGGGATGCTGAGGGGTTTGCATATGTCCTGGAAGTAGGGCTGGGGAGCTTTCTGATACACTAGTTGTGTGGACGGAGAACCGAGAATGGAGCGGCTGCAAAGAGCTCAGGTTTGAGAAACTGAATGAGATGGATGGAGAGGGGCAGAGCACATGGATCCACCCAAGCCCTCATGGACTGTGTTTACTTTGGATGTCAGGAAGGAGGTTGGAGTTGTCCCTTCTCCGTTCTGGGGAGAATTCTGCCTGTGATACCCATGCAAGCACTGTCAGTGTGAGGGACCAGGGGTTGAGACAGAACAGAAAGTTCTGAGGCAGATAGAGAAGTGTTTCAAGAAGGGGTGGTTATTGTAGGAATGTTGTCACTGGCCACATTTGAAGCCAGAGGACAGAGGCTTTGGACCTTAGGAGCTAGTAACTGGTGACCTTAACCAGAGTAAGTAAAATGGAATGGTGAGTTTGGAAGCTTGACTGTTGTTGAAAGAATGGGATTTGAAGAAATTAAAGTATAGTCAGTGTTTGTTATTGCAGTGGTTTCATTCTGCAGAATCACTTCAAATACTGTATTAGTGATTATGAACCATTGCTCCCAGGGGAAGAAGGGTTTTGTGTCTGTGAGCTGCTTGGTATAGCCTTTCATGATACACAAACTCATGTGCACTTCTGTTTAAAGACACTTCAACCCACCCCAGTATTCTTGCTTGGAAAATCCCATGGATGGAGGAGCCTGGTAGGCTGCAGTCCATGGAGTATTGAAGAGTTGGACACGACTGAGTGGCTTCACTTTCACTTTTCCCTTTCATGCATTGGAGAAGGAAATGGCAACCCGCTCCAGTGTTCTTGCCTGGAGAATCCCAGGGACTGAGGAGCCTTGTAGGTTGCCGTCTGTGGGGTCACACAGAGTCAGACACGACTGAAGTGATTTAGCAGCAGCAGCATTTAATACACACTGTTGCTTCATTACCATTAAGCTCCTGGCCCAACACACTGTAATTCACACCTGAATAGAGCTTGCCTCACACACCTATTCTCTATAAGCACATCTCAGCTTTCTTCCTGGCAAGGGACACTACTGGGCACTTTGGTACTATACTCGGGGTTGTTTTAAACAGTAAAATCACCAACAAGAAGCACAACATGGAAAAACGTGGCACTAAATAAACTTAAGAAAAGGACAGTAGTTTAGAGTATGACTTGCTGAAGTGAGGGCATGCGTGTCAGGGTGAGTCAAATTCATGCTGCTTAGCAAATGTTCCGTGAGCAATGATTTTGGGGTTGCTGATAAGTTTTAGCAAATAGTTGAATTTGCACACGTGGAATCCATGAATGATGAGAATTGACTATATTAACTGTAGACAACTCTTTGGAGATGTTTTGTGGCAAGGTTTGGTATAGTTACAGAGGTCTTGTTTTGCTTTTTATGATTTTTAGAAAATTTTTAGTTTGTTTTATATTGGACTATGGTAGATTTACAGTGCTAATGGTGTATTTGTTTCAGGTATACCTCGAAGTTGTACATACACATATCTACTCTTTTCCAGATTCTTTTCCCATTTAGGCTATTACAGAACATTGAGCAGAGTTCCTTGTGCTGTACAGTAAGTCCTTGTTGTTTATTTGTTTTATCTGTAGCAGTGCGTGTTTGTTAATCTCAAACTCCTAATTTATCCCCCACCCCCACCTTTCTCCTCTGGTAACCATATGGTTGTTTTCTAATCTGTGTTAGCTTTTAAAAACATGAGGGACCTTACAGTGTGTTTTTAGGGTGGGAGGACTGACCCAGTACAGACGAAAGTTGATGCTGACCACTGACCAGCAGAGTTCAGTAATGAGAAGAAGGGGGATCCAGATCATCATTGCTGGAGAGGGCGAACTTTGATCAGAGCAATAAACATTATGGCAATGGCCCTGTCACTCAGGGCTGTTTGTAACGGCCTCTTGTAATTTTTATGCTCAGTCACTTCAGTTGTGTTCAACTCTTTCTGACCCCATGGACTGTAGCTTGCCAGGCTCCTCTGTCCACGGGGATTCTTCAGGCAAGAATACTGGAGCAGGTTGCCATGCCCTGCTCCAGGGCATCTTCCCAAGCCAGGGATGGAACCAGTGTCTCTTCTCCTGCATTGGGAAGCAGATTCTTTACCACTAGCTCCACCTGGGAAGGCCTATCTTTTAATTTTTAGTCTTATTCATATAGTTCATGTATATTTATTATTAAATTCGGAGAAGGCACCCCACTCCAGTACTCTTGCCTGGAAAATCTCATGGACGGAGGAGCCTGGTGGGCTGCAGTCCATGGGGTTGCTAAGAGTCAGACACAACTGAGCGACTTCACTTTTCACTTTCATGCACTGGAGAAGGAAATGGCAAACCACTCCAGTGTTCTTGCCTGGAGAATCCCAGGGACGTGGGAGCCTCATGGACTGCCGTCTATGGGGTCGCACAGAGTCGAACACGACTGAAGTGACTTAGCAGCAGCAGCAGCATTATTAAATTAATCCCTAGACATGCTATAATTTTTGGTGTTTCAAGTGAGTTTGCCTTATAAATGTACTTTATAACTACTTATTGCTGAAAGCTATTGATTTTTTAAAGTATATTTCTTTTATTTCTAGTCACTTTCTCAACTTAGCTTTGAAAAATTTTTAAAAAGTTGTTTGCATTTCTAGGAAAACAATTATATTGTTTTTAGATAACATATCTTCCCTCACTGTTTATGCAAAATATCTAAATGGATAGTGTTTTCTTATTCATAATTTTATAGAATTGCCTTCCATGTTGCAAAATTTGGTATGAACTTTGCTACTGGTTTTGCTATAAAACTTTGTGAGCTTTAAAATATTTCCCTTTTCCTATTTTGTCTAAAGTTTTAGTTTTTTTCTTTATGATTTGTTATTAATTTTATAAAAAGCTCATTGGAATCTAACAGTATTATTACCTGGTTTCTCCTCTATATTTAACGTAATGATGTATTGTTGATAGATATTCTGTAGCTGAAATTGAAATGCCTGGCATGAACCCTACTGAGATTTGGTGCAGTTTCACATGCTGCTAGATTTTACTTTATTATTGTTTTACGTCATATTATTTAGTACAGTTCAGTCGCTCAGTCATGTCCGACTCTTTGCGACCCCATGAATTGCAGCACGCCAGGCCTCCCTGTTCATCACCATCTCTCGGAGTTCACTCAGACTCGCGTCCATCGAGTCCGTGATGCCATCCAGCCAACTCATCCTCGGTCGTCCCCTTATCCTCCTTCCATTCTGTATTTAGTACAGTTAACCTAAAATTATGGTTTTCTCTAACTGGCTTTATATGAAGGAGGTGGTAGCCTTCTCAGATGGGTTGGGAAAATTCCTGACTTTCTCTCTCTGTGGTTCTTACCACCTCTTCTGCGTCCTCAGCCCCTCTTGCTGTCTGTCCTTAGCTTCGTTCTTTGGCAACACATTCACCTCCTGATCATGCATTTGGCCATCCCTTCTGGGTGTATAGTTGCCCGTCTTCCTCTTCATCTTGGTTCCCTGAGTTGTCAGCTCACTTTTAAATTTTTGGTTGTTTTCTCTCTCTCGCTTTTTTAATTTAGAATCTTGGGTGTAGACGATTTGATCTCTCATTCATGGGACATTACCACCACTGAACCATGTGTTAAGTCCCCTTTCTTGTTTTACTTACGTAATTATTTACTGTTATCTCCATTTTCTACTGCTCCTCTGACTCCGCCACCTATAAAGAAACATTCAGTGGGTTTCATGTGCATCCTTTTATGCTCTTATTGTATACATATAGTTTGCTTAACATAAATGATGTTGTGTTAATAGTCTATACTGTTTCTCTCTTTTTTTTCTTCACTGCTTCAATATTTCTATGTGATGATCTAATTTCTACTCATCGCTCAGTGGGGCACATCTGTCAAATTATTCTTTTCCACTCCTCCTGTATGGACACTAGATTACCTCCAGTGTAAGTGCTGAGATGAGTGTCTTTAAACATGTTTTCTTAGAGACTGTATGTGATAATTCTGTTGGTTTGTATTCTTAGTAGAGCGGCTGGTTGCAGGCTGTCCATTGCCAAATCTGACTGTCCTCTATGACGGGCAGTGACATGGGGCATCCTTCCCAACACTGCTTTCAATACTTGGTTTATCCAACGTTCTACATTTTGACAGCAGAACAAGTACTGGGCTGGCCAAATATTAGTTTGGGCTTTTCTGTAATGTCTTATGGATAAACACGAGTGAACTGTTTCACCAACCCAATATAAATGCCTCATTTTTGTTTTACTCAGAAAATTTTCTGATTGCCAAAGAATGTAAATATTTCTTCACGTGCTTGTAAACTCATCACCTATATCCTTCAAATTCCCCACTTTGCCCACATTTTTGTTAGGATTATTGCCTCTTCCCTGTAGGCATTCCTTTTGTAGTCTAAATATTAGTCTCATCATGATAGCTCAGCTGGTAAAGAATTTGCCTGCAATGCAGAAGACCCTGGTTCAATTCCTGGATCAGGAAGATCTGCTAGAGATGGGATAGGCTATCCATTCCAGTATTCTTGGGCTTCCCTTGTGGCTCAGCTGGTAAAGAATCTGCCTGCAATGAGGGAGACCTGGGTTCAATCCCTGAGTTGGAAAGATCCCCTGGAAAAGGGGAAGACTACCCACTCCAGTATTTTGGCCTGGAGAATTCCATGGACTATATAATCCATGGGATTGCAAAGAGTTGGACATGATTGAGTGTCTTTCAGTTTCAGATGCTTCAATGTTTTTTCCTGTTCTGTTGTCTGTTAATTCTATCCATCATGTCCTCTGAAGTAAATTCCTAATTTTGGTGTTAAATTCATAAACCTTTGTGGACCATTTTAAAGCTTTCCTTTAAGCAATAGTTTTCCATCTCTAGGTCACAAAGATATTCCCCTAAATTTTCTTCCGTTACATTTTTAGTTTATTCCCATTTCAGTCTTAAACTGTCTCGCATCCATCCTTAAATATAGTTAAACAGATAACAGGTTTTATTTTTTTTTCGCATAATCTGGTTTTCATAATACTGTTTTCTTTCCCCCAGTTATTTCTGTTGCCATCTTTACTGTATCTTAAAGCACTAGCAGCTGTCTTCTGTGGTAATGAGACAGGCACGTTTTACTTGTGGGCAGCCTGGGACAGAGGTCATAGGGGACCGAGTACACCCCCATCCACCTCCCCTCTCCTTCTCCCCTCCGTGCTCCATCCCAGGGGGCTGCTGCCTCCCCCCACCCCCAGGTCTGAGCCACTGGAGATCACAGCAGCCTCTGGACACTAGGGGCTTCCCGTGGACGTCACTGATGTTTCTGTTGTGTAACTTGGTCAGTGCCATGCTCTCCTCTGGGTTCCGTTTCCCTGTGGCTGGTCTCAGGAGAGTTAGGATGTCTGGAGATCCTAACAAGGGAGCTGGGTGCTTCGACCGGGAACACCTTGCTGGTCGCTATCTGCCCCTTCAGCCCAGGCCTTGGGTGCAAAGTGCCATCTCTGCTCCTGACACCATGGCCGCCATCTCCAGTGCCTGCGATTCCTCTCCTCTCTCCCTCCCCTTCTAACCCTAACCCTCTCCTCTCCCCGCCCTCCTAACCTGGCCCTCTCCCTACCCTTTCTTTAGATTCCGTAGTCTCTAGAGCCCGACAGTCAGCCTTGTGCTGCCTTGCTGTTCCCAGTTACTGAACTTACTCAGCCATCACTGCCCTACTCCCTGGGGAACTCGGAGACCAGGTTACCTGCTCTCCTCTGCTCACGTCCCTCTGAGCTGCAGAGTCTCTAGTTTAGAGACATCTGCACACAGGGTACCTACAGAGTTCCTCTTGGACAGACTCCTTTGCATGTGCACCAGGCCCTTCACGTCCTAACCTCAGCCTCCCCGCTCATCCTTTACCAGGAATCCCAGCTCGGCCAGTCCACCTGCCAGCCTCGGAGTCAAGGCCCTCGTGTCTTCCTTTCTTTGTGCTTGCTGCCCCTCTGACCTCCCACCCCAGGATACCTAGTACCTTGCTGCTGCTGCTACTAAGTCGCTTCAGTCGTGTCCGACTCTGTGCGACACCATAGACGGCAGCCCACCAGGCTCCCCTGTCCTTGGGATTCTCCAGGCAAGAACACTGGAGTGGGTTGCCATTTCCTTCTCCAATTTATGAAAGTGAAAAGTCAAAGTGAAGTCACTCAGTCGTGTCTGACTCTTAGTGACCCCATGGACTACAACCCACCAGGCTCCTCCATCCATGGGATTTTCCAGGCAAGAGTACTGGAGTGGGTGCCATTGCCTTCCTGCACCTAGTACCTTTCATTTGCTGTATTTGCTGAAAAGCTATGAACGTCGTCCCGTATATGATTTCATTGACCACCTCCCCCCCTTATCCCTTTCCCTAATCTCAGGCTGTTGAGATTTCACCTTCCTCTCAAGTCTTAGTTCCAATGTCCCTCTCCCACAGCCATTGTCATCCTAGCTCATGGCTCACACCTGGACGGAACTTTTAAATAAACGATGGGTTTATTTAAAACCCTGAGACCCTCAGGGACTCGGGGCAGTCTCCCACAAAGATGGCCCTTGATGGCCTGACTGCTTTCCTTCTTGCTAACTGACCTTGTGGCCCCTGCGCTTGTAGGTTTCTGTAATTCTGGGGTGGGGTAGGGCAGTGTGTGGATCCATAGACCAGCCTGGGGCTCTAGTGCTGGATCTGCCCAGAATGCTGTGTGACCATGGGCCAGTAACTTCCCCTCTCTGGGCCTCGCTGGTCTCTATTACAAAATGAAATGATTCGATTCCTCTAAGGACTCCTTATGCTCTAATGTCATGTTTGATTAGTGTGACCCCTTCGGGGACAGGGGAGGTCTTGTGCATTTCTGCATATAGAAGCTGTCTGGTGAGTGGTTCTTAAATTTGCTTCTTGATGAAATCCTGGCCCCAAACTTGTGCTGTCCTTTCACAACCACACACCCCTGATCTCTGCGAAGTCGTTCAGCACCAGTGGGCTATGCTAGCTCAGTCATATCCTCAGTCCTCCTGGTACCGTGTCTGCACAGGCCTGGTAGGGCTGGCCCCTTGCCCAATCCCAGGCTGCACACCAGGCCTGGCATTCTTGATAGTCCCAGTAAGACAGGATGGAAAGACTTCCTGTTTGTGCCCTCAGGCTGTACAGTTCATTTAGATAAGTCATTCAGTCATCTCATCTGTATCACACCTGCTGTTGGTTGTGCCCTATGGGAGGCACCCTCAAACTCAAAGGCAAGTGTGCGTCTCCTCTGTGAGCATTTGCAATCAGCTTGGGAAACTCGGGATGGACAACGCTGGAGCAGGTGCATTGTAACGCAGGGGCGGGGGGAGGGTCAGCACAGCAGTGATTTCAGAGGAGGGGGCAGTGTGGACAGTGTATAGAGGAGGTGTGATCATCAGGAGCTGCGCGGGTGATGCAGAGTTTAATCCAGAGGATGGTAAAGAGTCTATCCTTAGAAAAAGATAACGTGAGACAGTGGGCATTCCCAGCTTGTTAACGCGTGTGGCTTATCTGCTTCTTTAACCTGCTCTGGTCCAGGCTCGGGCTGCCATAGGGGGCGCCCACGCAGAACGTTCTCGTGTTTGGGGCACTAAGCAGACCAGCAGTGGTGCCCAGAGAGGACTGCGTTTGCCTTGGTGGCCCTGCAGGGTCACTGTGCTTGGGAGTCACCTGGGCTGTACTTGTGGACAGTGGGACACCTGGGCCAGGGATCCAGTTTCTGGGCCCAGTGGGTCTGGGATGGGGGCAGACATGGGCACCTGTTTCACCCACCCCCACCCAGTTCAGAGCCAGGTAGTCCTAGCCTCCCCCCACCTCAGGGAGACTGAGTGGACCAAGAGCTGCCCTGAGTGTTAAATAAGTTATAGTATTTAATCCTCACTTATTTAATCATACTTTAAACTGAGCACCGTTTTTATCTTTATTTTACAGATTGAAAAAAAAAAAAGCAACAATACAGCCCCGAGGCTTAGGCAGATGAAGTGGTTTGCCCAAGATAACAGTGGCAGGCTGTGAGGGCCTGGGATCAGGGTAGCAGGAGGGGCTTTTTCCACTTGGCTCAACCCGCAGGTGCTGCAGCCCCGGGGTGGGGTGGGGATTATTAGATAGCAGGGAGCAGAGCAAAATGAAAAATGGATGCGGCTTCCGCTCTCGAGGAACTCAGAGTGTAATATCAGGGCCGAGGCAGAAGCGAATGTTAAATGAGAAAACATGTAATTGAAATGTCAGAATAGTGTATCAAATGGAAACGCCGGACAGAAATTATTTGTTTAGTTTGTCTCCGGCTTGGGTTAGTCTAGATGGCCTTTGAAGGTGGTTGATCCTGTGCCCAATTATAGGTCTGTCGTTTGTCTTCTACCACTTCTGGGAGGAAGGTGGCCTGGAAGAAGTCAGTCCACTTACGGTCTGCAGAGATCCCCTTAAGCATCGCAGGTGGGGCGCCTGGGCTGGGTCGCTGGGGTGGCTGTGGGCTCCGCCCCCATGTGGCATCGCAGGCCCACGCCAGGGTGTGTGCTCCGAGAACATGGACAGATTGTTCTCCCAGATTCAGGCTGGGGGACCCTGGGCCAGACCGCTGTGGCCTCTCCTGCAGTCAACTTCTTCCACACTAGCATAGACCCCAACCTGTGTATGAAGGAAAAAGGGGTGGGATGAGCTGGAGGGACGGGCAGGGGAAAAGCGGAGTCAGACCCGATGGTGAACTCGGGAGAGGCAGGGAGGCCAGGTCAAGGGCCGTGTCCTCCACCTCCTGCTCACTCTCACTGCCCTGGCTGCTCTTGGGGTGGATTGTGGATTCTGCCCTTCTACCCTGATCCACCCTATCCTGAGCGGATTTGCCCCTTCTCCAATAAAGGCAAACCAACATTAAATCTATAATTATCACTACTAATTCCACTTAATTAGTCACAAGCCAGCAGCCAAATTGGCTTTCTCATAATTATCTGATAAGCAGTAAGCACATCTCATAGATTATAATTAACACTACTTAATTAAAATCTAATATACATACACCCTTTCCTCAAAATACATCTAATTGGCTTCATAACAGCAGCAGATAAACCTCTTCTTTGGTTGCCCCTCGTAAAGCTTTCTTTTCTTTCAGTCCCTGGGGAGAGTGGAGAGGTGTTACAGATACTTCCGATGATTTATTCTTTCAGCAGGTGATAGATTGTTCTCCCCGGGGACACTGACGGAAGTCGAGGATCTTTCCTCTCTGGAAGTATTTCACCAAATTCAGAGACACTTGGCACGTGGTGGCCACATATCCGAGCCCTGCTGCATGCCAGGGGGATCCCAGTTTGCAACTTAGACTTCTTTAGGCTGTTCTGCTGCCAACAGTGTCAAAAGTTGCTGTCCACCTCTAAACTAGGGGAAAATATCCCATCAAACCTCTAGTGAAATGTTTGGAAATGAATGGAAGTCAAAGCCATCCTGAAGTTCGGAGTGGTGTGATGTGCGTTTCTCTGGCTGGCCTGACATCTCTGGGTCGGGTGTCTAATCCTGTGGGGGCCCGCCAGGAAGCAGAGCCGTTACATCTTGAAAGTGAAGACACTGTTCTCAGGGACAGTACTTCCTGCACGTCCTCAGCAGCCCAGAGAGCAGGTGGAGAAGAGGAAGAGGCTGTCTCTTGTGTCCTTCCTGTTGTTGTTTAGTCACTAGGTCATATCTGACTCTCTGTGACCCTGTTGACTGCAGCACACCAGGCTTCCCTGTCTTTCACCATCTCCTGGAGCTTGCTCAAACTCATGTCCATCGAGTTGGTGATGCCATCCATCCATCTCATCCTCTGTCATCCCCTTCTCCTCCTGCCTTCAATCTTTCCCAGCATTAGGGTCTTTTCCAACAAGTCAACTCTTCACATCAGGTGGCCAAGGTACTGGAGCTTCAGCTTCAACATCTGATGTTGAAGCTGATTTCCTTTAGGATTGACTGGTTTGATCTCCTTGCAGTCCAAGGGACTCTCGAGAGTCTTCTCCAGCATCTCGGTTCAGAAGCATTGATTCTTTGGTGCTCAGCCTTCTTTATGGTCCAGCTCTCACATCTGTTCATGACCACAGGAAAAACCATAGCACTGAGCTGGAGCTCATGGCAGAGTCACGGCCACCCTCCCTGTGGTGGAGGCAGGAGAGGGGTGGGAGCTGCCGATGGGGCTGGGGGAGAGGACAGGGTTTGGCACGCCTGCACACCTGGGTTGAGGCAGAGGCAGCTGATGAGCAACTGTGTTAGCCGAGCAGAAGCAGAGGGAGGCTGATGCAGCCAACACCTCCTGAGGGCCTGCTCGGTAGGATCCAGAGCTTTCTGTCCATTGTTTCCTGTCCATCTCTCTTCCCTTAGTGCCCCGTCTGATGCCAACAAATAGAAGGAGATGAATAAATGATTTCTGAACTGAGCCCTACTTTGGGTGATTTAATACTCATGTTTCAGGTGGCCTAGGAGAGTCAGCCGAGGTATGGTGACTCCTTCAGGATGTTCGTGCTGCCATGAATCACGCTGTGCACACCTGCCCATGCTGTGCACACCTGCCCATCCTGTGCAGTCACACTTCCTGAGGGTGACACCTGGGCTCAGTTTACGCCCACAAATCTCCCCCTCCCTCCAGCAGATGGTGAGTGCCCAGTATATCCCTGTTAATGGCTGGATGGATCAATGTCCTGTGACTTCTTTCCTACTGAAAAAAAGGCAGATCCACTGCCAGTTGTTAAAATCCATGCTCCCGTTTTCATAGCTGCTAAGTTTCTCCCATGAAGTACATCTGGATCAGGAAACTCTCATCACCCACCAGGACGCGGCAAGTCTACCTGTGATGTACCTCAGTGTTCCTGCACCTATTCCTTTCTCTGAACCCACTCAAGACATTCGGGCCAGTGGGTCCACGGTGAGCAGTTTAAGCTGGCTTTGGGCAGGGGGCTGGATGCTGAGCTATCCAGCGATTCATAGCCCACTAGGAAGTAGCTATAATGCCTTGGAGCAAGATTCTCTGTTGAAAATTACCTCAAGGGGATTTTGGCCCAAACGCCACCTTCTTGTATCCTGGGCTCTTGTTGACTTTGCCAGGTTGGTTGGGTGGTGACAGCTGCATGGACACAGAGAGACCCCCTGTCTGGGCCGTGGTTTTGCTGGTGACCCTGAGAAGCCTTTGAAGCCTTCTTGTCTTTCATCCTCTCTCCCCTTACTGGGAGCCTCTGAGAGAGCTCAGCTTGTACCCGCCACCCATCGTGGGGAGGGCTCTGCTGCATCCCGCCTCTCTCATCCTGCCCCTCACCTGGCAAGGGCTTTTTAAAGCTTCTCTGTCTTGGCTGAATGCCTTTTCCTCCAGCAGGAAGGCTCTCAGGGGAGGCACTCCGTTATCCTGCTCCTCTCACTGGGGCTGCCTTGGCCACCTAATCCCCCAGCCATGCTGGGCTTTCTGTGATACCCTGGGCTGGAATAAATTACGTTCTCAAAGGTTAAGACTGGATTTCAGCAGTCAGTTCTCCTGCTGATGTCTTGGTTATTTTCTGAACTTAAGAGAAAGAGGGAGAGCTGGGGAGCTTAGCAAGTGAAGAGCTCTCTTTTGCAGTCCTGCCTCAGGAAGGGGCCCTCAGTTATCTTACAAAACCTCACATGGTGTCTTCCCTGGGCTGCCGCAGCAGACAGATGGCGGCCCTTTCTGTCTGGCACTGCTTGTTCTGAAAGCCAGTGGGCAAGGACTGGCAGCTGGGACTTTGTCTCCCTGCCGGTACCATTTAGTGCCAGAGGGGGAACATGGGTGGAAAGAGAAGATGGAGAATGGTAGAGGAGGATGGTGAAAAGAGGCAGAGAAACAGGCCATCGATTCTCCTGTGGTCTGAGCATCCACAGAGCAGGCGTGTGCTGCGTTTGCATCTTAACTGGCCGGACACACTTGTCTTCTCTGGGATGTGGTACTCAGTAGCAAAATAGAAAAGCACACACATCAAAAAAATGGAAACACTCTTGAAACACCCAGTTTTGTAGCCATGGTGTTAAGTAACTACTGGGTCTGCGGACACTTTCCTGTAAGGAAGGGAGGCCAGAGCAGGACTCCTTTCAGGGTTCAGGGAGTGATGGCGGCATCATCAGAAACTTTGGCAGCCTCGGTAGATGCCTGGGCAACTGGGCAGGCGGTAGTTCCTGGGGGACAGAAGTGTTCCCTTGCCTGGGCTGCAGATCCTCCCACGACTCCCAAGCAGCTTTTCTCTCCCACATCATCTCTGAAGCAGGTGCCTGCTGCGTATGCTCAAAGGCCAGCGCCCAGCTCCCCCAAGGTCCCCCACCTTCCTCTCTCACGTCCTCTCACCACTCCAGCCATATATCCTTTCATGCACAGAGTGAGTCTGAAATAGGAAGGTTCAAGCTGAGTCTCAGAGGGCAGCCAGTGACCTGGGTCTCAGGTGTTTACAGCCCATTGGCTTTTGGCCTTCAATGTCCTGAAAAGAATCTGTGATTGTCTGTGGTCTGTGACCACTCGTGGAATAGTTACATTGCACGGATAGAAGAGCCTCTCAGCTCTGGAGTTCTCAAGAGTGGTGATGCGAAATTAAGAAAAAAGTCAACAGAAAGATTCTCTCTCCTCCACCCCCACTTCTGTCATCAGTTACTGTTAATTGAGCCTCTCAAGCATTTCTGGAATCTCTCGAATGCCCCGCACCCCCTGCCCCTATCAGTCTCACTCTCACCTTTCCTGCCTGGTTCAGGTCAGCCTAGTCAAAACCCCTGGCCCATCTCCAGTTGGGAGGGACTTGCCTGTGGCATGGAGCTGACTGTCTCTCGCCTGCTGTCCTCCTTCAAAGTCTCCTGGCTGCCATCAGGGAAGAATCAACTCCAGAGCTTGGCCACTGCCATCTGCACTCCCCCCTCCCCCTGCCAACCTCATACATCACTGGTCTCCCCACCCACTCACATCACTGTGAATAAGCGGGTGGGGCTCCAGGGGCTCCCCATGTGCTACACATTCTCATCCATTTCCGGTGGCCCCTCCATCCCCTCCTCTTCCTAGGGCTCTGACTCTAGGAGTAGTGACTACCTTAGCCCCAGCCCCGTTCTGGCCATGAGATGCCCATTCTGGGCATCCATGGCATTACTGATGTTACCTGTCCTTAAACTTACCACAGTGTGGTTTACTTATCTTTCTTGTTTCTTACCCAGATCAGTTGCTGATTAATAAGAGCTTTCTGAATTCCTGTGAATGGCATCTGAGTCACTCACTTGAGGAAGTAGGTGGAGATCTGGTAAAATTAGACGAATGAATGACAGCCTGTGATGTCCAGCCCGAGCTGAGTCTGTGTTTTCTTATCT
This sequence comes from Neotragus pygmaeus, assembly GCA_006410875.1. Lineage (NCBI taxonomy): Eukaryota > Metazoa > Chordata > Mammalia > Artiodactyla > Bovidae > Neotragus > Neotragus pygmaeus. The sequence continues at coordinate 3,710,512 of SJYV01050321.1, forward strand.
GAACACTGCTTTTCTCTAGGAGACTGATATCCTTGGCTTGAAACACATCTGTGCACCCTCGTTCAGGCAGAGATTGGCAAACTAAGAGCTCCTGAGGAATATTAAATTAACGGTTACATTAAAAATGTAACCATTTATTTATAGTGACAACACAAACCGATTTACTTATCAAACAAAAATAGATAAAATAAATAAGATCAAGTAGAACAAGGAAAGCAGAATGTAAGAAAGGGGGATACTTCTATGTACCAAAGTGGAATCCTCTTTCTTTTCTTAGCTTGTCAATGATAGCATTCACTTAACCATTTCTAGCTCAGCCCATTTTCATTCATTTAAATCCATTTCAATTTCAAAGATCATATTATTAAATTACTGCTTTATAGAACATTGTGCTAAGGCCAGTGGGCATCTATAAATTCTCACGACACCTCTCCCCTCTTCTGCTGGTAACCATGTGCACAGAGGACTTCGCAAGCCAGTCCTCACCCAACTCAGTCTGGGTGGTTTGAAGCACCGGCTATGGACCTGGCTCCAGAGATGGGTCAGTGACCCAGCCTGGCCAGCTGAAGCCTTGAACCCTCCTCTGCTGTGACCGGCTCAGAAATCAACCTGGGCCCCTGCTCTCCATCCCCTCAGCTATGCTCCACTCAACAAAAATGCCAGTCAGGCAAGTTGGAGGGAGCCCCCAGGGTGTGATCTAGCTCCCTAAGATGTGATGGCCTCAAAAATACCTTCTTCCAATTAGATTAGAAGTGGCACTAAATTAACCAGTAGCATATATATTGGGTTGGACTTCCCAGGTGGTACTAGTGGTAAAGAAGTCACCTGCCATTGCAGGAGACATGAGGATGTGAGTTCAATCCCTAGGTTGGGAAGATCCCTTGGAGGAGGGCATGACAACTCACTCCAGTATTCGTGCCTGGGAAATGCCATGGACAGAGGAGCCTGGTGGGCTGAAGTCCATAGGGTTGCAAGGAGTTGGACACAACTGAAGCGACTTGGCACATGCACACGTGTATTGGGTTGGACACAAAGATCGCTTGGGTTTTCTACAGCCTCCTACAGGTGTTCTCAGGCACCTCTGAGGAAGAGCTTTGTGTCCTTCCTGCACACAGCAAGCAGGGCAGACTTCCCATGCCTGGTTTCACTCCACGGCTGCCCAACTGCTCTTTCCATTCCTCCTCCCACAGTCGACCAGTGAGTAGGGTCTGCCAGAGCTCCAAGTGCAGGACAGAAAGACCTGCTCTTGGGGAGGCTCGGGGGATCTCCCATGCCCTGAGGGACAGTCTCTCTGAGAGGCTATCCCTGGGTGAAATATGTCACTTCACCTCCATCTAGTTATTGCTCACAGACTGATTAGTTCAGACTTAGGACACGCTCCCACGGGAGCGATGGTCAGACAAGTGCAGAGCGTTTCTTTTGTGAGAAATCATGTTGTATCTTTCAAGCTGGGAATCTGAACTTGGCTCCTGGGACTTAAGCAGAAGGCTCCAGCTTCTGGGAATTTTACCAGTCTGAGCATGACTGCTGAACCAGCAGCTCTGGGAAGGCTGTCTCAGGTGGTTTTGGAATCTCAGGATGGAGGGACTGAGTGCAGCTTCAGATGACTTACTGTGGCCTCATCTAGGAAGATGAAAAGCAAGCCATCAAAAAGAAAACATAGATAGAGCTTATGCTCCAGGCATCCCAGACAGTAAGTGCTTTGAATTGTTCAGAGGTGGGAGAGATTATTGTGGACACAGATGATTCAGGAAAAGCTCCATTGGAGTCTTGGATGTGAAAGACCACCTAGATATATATGTGTCATTGAGTCAGTTTGCTGTATGACAGAAGTAAACACAATGTTGTACATCCACTATACTTCAATAAAATTAGAGACAAGAACCCTTAGAATGAGCAGGATCTTATGAAAGAAGGGAGTTAGGAGGAGAGAAGGAACAGATGTGCAAGGTGGGATCCTGGAGTCTGAGTTCTCATCCTCTCATAGCAAGGACGGACGATGGAGCTCAGGGTTGGGGTGCAGGGGGGCTTTGTGCAGATTAGGGGGAGATAGGTTTCAAAAGGCCTTGGGGAGTGAAGGTCAAACTTAGAAGTGTGGATTATTCTCCAAAGTGATGAAGAACTCCTGAAGGGTTGGTTCTGGAAGTAAAACATTGGAGTGATTGTTTAGAAAAAGCAGAGAGGTTTTCATAGAACAGATTGGCATGGGTCGGGGGAGGCTGGAGAGCAGAGTTCAGGGGCGTGTTTTGAGGGTATTTACTGTGCCAGGCAGTCGGCATCTGCATGTGAAGTTGTCTTCTAACTCTGTCGTGGGCTGGCAGGCCACGGGGCACATGGCAGAGGGAGTAGGTGGCTAAGAGGGAAAAGACTGGATGTCTATCATTATATAAATAACTTTATTATACAAACACGCCTCCACTCTTTCCGACTCCCCTCCCCTACTGCTTCCCAAGGTTCAGACACCAGATTGATTCCATCCAAATGCTGTTGTCTGTTTTCAGAATGGACTGCAGCAGCCTGGATTGGGAGTGTCTTGGGAAAGGGCTGGAGAGGCAGCTTGGGTGAGGGGCCCTGGACAGAGCACTTAGGTCTTCCTCGGTTGCTGAGATGGGAACGACCACCCGACCCACAGGTGTGTGCAAATTCTGACCAGAGGAGCTGCCTAGAACACCTGCCTTGAGGGAGGGGAACAAAAATTCTTGTCTTTTTAAAATTTTTTGTTTGTTTTTGATGCTTTTTTCCCCCTCTTGGAAAGCACTATTAATCCAGTGCTTGGCCCATTGTCGGTGTTCAGTATATAACCTCAAACGGTGAATAGTGGAAGTGTACAAATACATGCTGTCTCACAACTTGCTGGAGATTTCTTTGAGGTTCCTGTGACTGCTCAGATCTGGGGACGCAGGCAATGTCCTGGAGTGGTTTGCAAAACCAGATGTGAACATCCTGAAGATGCCTGCAGTTGATGACAGCTTCCGTCCACATCATGGATTGGATCACGTTTTGTACTTTGACAGGGAGGGTGCACATGCCCACTATGAGTTCTCGGAGGGCAGGAATCCTGTGTGCCTTTGCCCATGGTGGGCCTGGCAATGCAGTGGCAGGAGGCTGGGTCTTAGAGGCACATGGGGAGTAGCTCTTCCTCTTCCCAGAGCCCCTAAACCTGATGGAATAGTGGGGGCTTAATTCATGGTTCACAGATGTTTCAATGCATTACAGACACAGAAGGCAACAGCTTCCTGGAATGAATTTTTTTTTGAGAAAAAGTGTAGTCTTTCATGCTGGAAGATGGCTTTTGCTCTGGGTTTCTCAGAAATGGCCTTTCTTAGGTTCAAGTAGTTTCCTTTCGTTGAGTACTTTTATCATGAAAAAGTGTTAACATTTGTTATAGACTTTTTATGTATTAATTGAAACAATCATGTATTCCTCCCCCTCATTCTATTAATTGTTGGGTGTTACATTTGTTTTTTAAAAATGCACATTGATCCATTTTTGTGTTCAGGAATAAATCTTGCTATTATATGGTGTAACAGGATGCTTAATGTGCTATTGAATTCTCTGTGTTTGGACTTTCTTGATGATTTTCACTTAAGTATTTATGAGAGATATTGCTCTGTAGTTTTCTCTTCCTGCAGTGCATTTATCTGACTTTGTTATCAGGTAACACTGACCTCATAGACTAAGTTAGGAAGCACTCCCTTTCAGTTTTTTGGAAGAGTTTGAGGAGGGTTGGTATTAATTCTTTTTTTTTTTTTAATGTTTGTAAAAATTACCAATGAAGTCATCTGGGCTTCCCTGGTGGCTCAGAGGTTAAAGCGTCTGCCTTCTACGTGGGAGACCCGGGTTCAATCCCTCGGTCAGGAAGATCCCCTGGAGAAGGAAGTGGCAATCCACTCCAGTATTCTTGCCTGGAGAATCCCATGTACAGAGAAGCCTAGTAGGTTACAGTCCACAGGGTCGCAAAGAGTCGGACACGACTGAGCAACTTCACCTCACCTCACCTCAGTCCTGGTGTTTGTTGGGAGTTTTGATTACTGATCCATTTAGGATCAGTAGGTCCATTTAGATGTTCTATTTCTTCATAATTCAGTCTTGATAGATTGTGTATTTCTAGGAACTTGTCCATTTCATGTAGGTTATCCAATATGTCGGCATTTAATGGTTTATAGTGGTAACGAATCCCCCTGCTAGTGCAGGAGACACAGCAGACACAGGTTTAATCCCCGGGTCAGGAAGATCCCCAGGAGGAGGGCAGGACAACTCATTTCAGTATTCATACCCAGAAAATCCCGTGGACAGAGGAACCTGGCGGGCTACAATCCTTGGGGTCTCAAAGAGTCAAACATGACTGAGTGACTGAGCAGGCCTCTTTTACAGTCAGCTCTTTTAAATTCTTCATTTCTTTATTATAAATATTATATCTTTGGTTACTAGTTTTCCAGAAATAATTGTAAAATTGGTAAGAATGTTCCCTCTTTCATTTTTTATTTGTTATTTGAGTATTCTTTTTCTTTTAGTCAATCTAGATAAAGATTTGTCCTTTTATTTTTTTTAGAAAAATGAACTCTCGATTTTGTTAATATTTGTTACTGTATTTTAATTTCATTTCTCTTTAATTTTTATTATTTCCTTCCTTCTGCTAGCCTTTGGATTAGTTTGTTCTTTTTCCACTTAAGAACTAAAGCTTGGTTGTTGGTATGAGGCCTTTTTATCTTATAAGCTTTTACAGCTACAAATGTCATTCTTAACACCACTTTTGCTAGCTACATCCCGTAAGTTTTGCATGTTGTGTTTTCAGTTTAATTTGTTCCAAGATATTTTATAAATTTCCTTATAATTTCCTTTTTGCTTGTTTAAGAGTATATTGTTTGATTTCCACGTACTTGCAAATTTTCTAGTTTTCCTTCGTTGATTTTTAGTTTTGTTATAGATTATGATTGGAAGACACTTTGTATGATTTCAGTCTTTTAAAAATTAAGACATTTTGTGGCCTAACGTATAGTTTAGTAACATATAGTTTATTGTGGAGAACATTCCTTGAGCACTTGAGAGAAGTTTGTTTTCTGTTATTGCTGCATGAAGAGTTCTGTCTGTATGTGTTAGGTGCAGATATTCTGTTGTGTTGTTCAAGGCGGCTCTTGTTAATCTTCTGCCTGGTTTTTCTATGTATTACTGAAAGTAGGATATTGATATATTCTCCTCTTGTTGTAGAGTCATTTATCCCTTCAGTTCTGTCCGTGGTTGCTTCATATATTTTGGACCTCTGCTATCTCATTCATATGTTTATAATTATTATGTTTTATATTATATATATTTTTTGTATAAGCACACACACAGGATCTACCTTCTTAACAGTGTATTTGTTTTATCTGCCTGGTGAATCGAAACTTTTATGACTATATAACATCCTGATTTGTCTCTTGTAATAATTTTTGACTTAAAGTCTAATTTTTCTAATTTTACAATAGCCTCCCTACCCTCTTTTGGTTGGCTTGCATGAAGTATCTTTTTCTATCCTTTCACTTTCAGCCTATTCATGTTCTTACATTTTAAGTGACTCTTTTGCAGACATTATGTATGCGGATACTGAGAGCATTCACGAGTGTGGAGGAAACCCTCGCGTTGTATCTGGTATACAGCCTGGGTTCTCTGGTGGCTCAGTGGTAACGATTCTGCCTGCCAATGCAGGAGATGCCAGAGATGCACGTTCAATCCCTGGGTCAGGAAGATCCCCTGGAGAAGGAAATGGCAACTCACTCCAGTATTCTTGCTGGAGAATTCCACGGACAGAGGAGCCTGGTGAGCCACAGTCCATGGAGTTGCAAAGAACTGGGCACAATTGAATGACTGAGCATGCACGCACACATACCCACACGGACTGTACAGAAATCATCAGACTGAGGTTGAAACTAGGATCACGACAGACTTGCAAAAGGAAAATAGGCTTAAATAAAGAATAAAAGAAGCCACACTACCCTTCTGTGTTTTTCTCTGTTCTGAGAAGAGTGACTCCATATTCAGGGTGGTCTGATGGTAATGTGAGATATTCATTTTAAGATCTGCACTGACGAGAATGTTTTATTGCAAACTTTCAAAATTCAGCAGTTAACTTTTAAAATATTTTTTGTGAGAAAAGAGTGCTTTTCAGCTCTGTGAAGAGGGCAAGATGGGCTTGGGTTTTGATTAATGAGTTTTGACTTTAGGGCCAAACCTTTTCTCTGTTAAATCAAAGGAGAACATCCTGTTAGTAATGTAAACGTCCAAAGGAAAAAAATAAATAAGCCTTTTGGGGGAAAAAAAGGTAGATCTCATATTTTCTCTCTTTCTAATAAATGATAGAGAAAAACTGAAATCATTAGGGCCATTCATTCCTTCTATCCAAATCTGGGTCATGCTGTCTCTTTTTATAACATTGAAGAAGGACATGTTGGTGAGTGACAGGTGACATCTTTGACATCAAGATGTGTTTTTCTCAGTCCAATCAAGATAAATGAATGTTTGACTTATTCTGAAACTTCCCCAAAGAGGTGTTAGTATCATTTTCCTCAAATAATTTCTTCCCATTACTTTAATAGTCAGGATATAATATTTTACTGTCTCTCCCTTTACATTTTTTCTTCTGTCCTCTGGAATTAAATTAAAAATGATTAGCCAGCATCCTACTTAAGATGATTTTAGTATATTAGAAAATATTTGACTTCTACCCCAGGCTTCTCTTCACCTGGCTAAATAGTTCCAAAGCTGTTTAACCTTCTCCAGCACAGTCAATGCTTAGTAAATATCAACCCCATTTTTCAATATTCTAAACACTTGTGACTGGAGGAAATCTTATCAGCATGCCTGGGTCTGACTATACTTTCTTTTTTGCTGACCTGTGATTATGACACCCTTTAGAGCAGAAACCATGCCTGCTTTTAAACTCTCACAAAACAACAGCCCAGGGATAGAAACACTGGCCTGTGATAATCTTGCCGCTGATAGGTTCAATTGATGAGCACAACACTTTTAATATTTCATCTCTCTAATGCAGCATCATTGAATATGTTCAAGATGAATTTTTAGAGCCCAGGATTCAGAACGCTGCAGCAATTAGGATAAAAACAAAATGAAACTTGATCTCCAAAGCATTGCAACTTTGATTACCCTGGTACTCAAATCAAAGAGCCTGGATGTGACTCTCCTGGTGTGGATTCCTGAAATCCTAAGAATTGTCAACCCTCAGGATTCTGGCTTGGGGAACACATGTAGCTGGATTCAGTGGCCTCCAGTATTGCTTCCCAACCTAAGATAATGTGATTCTCTGAGACCCCGGTGGATATAAATTCTGTTTTTCTTCCCCCCAGATTCCTGTGAATGGATTTGCTTTCATCTACATCCAAATATCTCATTAATACCATCACTTTAGACAACCGTGCATTTGAATTCTCATGTGAGCTCTGTTCCCAAACATTCATATGTATTTTGGCTTTCTTTTATCTCCATCTGTACAATCTATTTCTGTTTCACTCGTGGATGGATAGGTCTCTTATCTGTGGCACAGCTTATGCCATGTGAGGATACCGTCATCATAACGTATCGTGAGGATTCAGGGCTGGGGCGGAGTACCCTGGGCCAAAGTGAGAAGCTGGGGCTTAGCTGTGTATGGAGCCGAGACACCCACACCAGCCACAGATGCCTGCAGGATAGCGGGCTGGCAGCTCAGCCCAGTGCAGTGAGAATGGTGACTTTTCAAAATGTGCAATCTATATATGTGACTTGTCTTCATTTTTGGCACTTGTTTATCACAGAAGGAAAAAAAAAAAACAAGCTTGTGGGGAAATTGAATAATCTCTATAAAAGAGAAAAGCACAGTAATAAATTATATATACTTTTCCCCCTGTCAAAATTCAGCATTTCATATCTGATCAAAAGTTTTAAAATCTCTCTTTTTTTGGCTTACATTACATTAGATAAATGGGTTCTTAAAATGCACTTACAACAAAACCTCATTCTGATTAAATTTTCAGTTCAGTCACTACCCACTTCATTTTTTATGGGCTTCATAGGAGAACTTTAAAAACATCATATGACGATCCAGGACTTGCTCAGCTTACTTACTGTGAATAGTTTGGTTTCCAGGTGCGATTCTGCAGCATCTAGATAGGCAGCGAGGAAACAGCTAGGCTTCTTCTCAGCTTGACACCCCATTAAAGACTCCTCTCAGCCCTTCTGATGAAGCACATAGCAGATCTTTGCACAGTGCACTGGGGTCTGGGGTTGGTTCTGTACTGCGTTCATGCTTAAAGCAGTTACTGAAGGTGATGTGTGCTTGGTTAAGATTTCCTGGTTTTGTTTGGTTTAGGCGTTGGTGCTAAGTGGAAGACCTACCTGTGTGTTGATCCTTACTTTCACGTTAACTAGTTTTAAGATGGTTAGCAAACATACCCAGGTCTTTCACAAAAGGCTTGGAGATGACTTAGGGCCAATCTCATATGGCCATGGAGGTTAATGGTCTCATCTAATGTCACAGGGAGATGTGTGTAGTTAGCATTTGGTTTTCTTGACTCGGTGTGCAGTACTTACCAGCCTGTCTGCTACCACACTGTTTAAGCTGGTTAAGCTCCTTGATGATGCACAGTGACCAGCTTCATATGATTTATTTTATTAAGAAGAAAATAGATGTGGAATTGTTTTCAAAGATACAAAGTAAATGATTAAAGTAAGGTAATTATTTGTGCATCTTGTGGTGTGTTATTTCTCTGTCGAGCTTCATATTTGTTGATAGGTTTTCCTTTCTTATTTTGGGCACAGTTCTAATAAGTGCTTTCCAAACTCTTGTCCACTAGATCTGTCTTCTGGATTGTCAGAGTTGGTTTTCGCTGATTACTTTTTCTCTGTGTGATGGGTCACATTCTTCTTTTTATTTTAGTCTAGTAATTCTTACCATATGCCAGACATTGTCACCGTTGCGGAACTCTAGATTCTGTTGTGCTCTCTGAATATATTGATATTTTTGTTTGTTTTAGCAGGTAGTCAACTTGGCAAGATTCAGACTCCAAACTGGCCCCTCTGTGGTGGGCAGCAATCAGCATTTTTGTTCAGTCCCTTCAGCTTGTGCTCCTCTCTGCAATGAGTTCTGGGATTGCCTGGAGATTTAAACAGATCTTTTTTTATGCAGAATTTAGCACTTGATTTCTGTGCATATCTCTTCCATGAATATTTATCCCCTCAATTTGTAGCTGCAGTGGTCACTTCAAGCTCTTCTGGTTCTGCAAGGCAGAAGGATCATAGGTACTCTTTTCAGTTTTACTAACATCATTCGGTGCTGACTGGAGCTGCCTTCAGGCAAAAGTTCATAAAGTATTGGAAATTTACCAGGTACCATTCCATTCTCTTCTTTTAAATGAATTCTCCTCAACTCCCCCCCACTCAATTTAGTGCCTACAATTGCCTCTAGGTAGTGTGTTGCTGTTCCCCCACCCAGCCCTTAATTTAATTTTGTGTATGTGTGTCCAGAATTGATAGCTATGATCTGTGTAATGGTTAACCTGTTAGAAGCTATTCTACCATTACCAAGAAGAGTAGATTTTGTATAATGAATTTCTTTCAGGAGTAAATTTTCTGAATTATTTTCAAGTTCTATAGTTCTCTTTCCCCTTTACATACAAGATAAATACTCCTAGTACAAAAATGGTAGAAAATATTATATGACATACATTTTTACTGCATAGATTGGATTCTCATGTATGTGGTTTGAGACCTCCCAGGTGGCACTAATGGTAAAGAACCCACCTGCCAGTGCAGGAGACACAGGAGATGTGGGTTCGATCCCTGGGTCAGGAAGATCCCCTGGAGGAGGAAATGGCAACCCACTCAAGTATTCTTCCCTGGAGAATTCCATGGAGAGAAGAGCCTGGCGGGCTACAGTCTATGGGGTTGCAAAGAGTCGGATGTGACTGAAGCAACTTAGCAGGCACTCAGGCATGCACATATATGGTATATTTAATGTTTACACTGTTTGTATACATTAAGTATGGAGAACATATTTATCATACTTTTAAGAATACATGCTATCCATCCAGTGTTTTCTTGTTACCCAGGCTGGTACACCAGACCTTTGATCTAAATACATCTTGTCAACATCACTGGCACTTCACTGGATCCCCAGTGGTCGGGACAACCATTCTAACTTCAGGCTAACCACCTCCTGTCTTCTCTGCCGTGCTCTCTCAACCTCTGCCTATAGCTGTGATCTTTTTTATTTTTATCCTCAGAAGCTACAGGATACACAAGAATTGCTGCCTCCCCAGGCTAATCTTCAGTGTTTGCAGAGAAGGAATCAATCTCTTTTTTATAATTTCCATTTTCTTTCCCTTCTTTTCTTTCTGGAGAGTCCCATTTTTCTCTGCAAATTGTTGCCATTCCCACAGGGTGATCCGAAGCTCTTCTGCCCTGTCTCCATATTATATCTCCAGAATTAAATTTGAAAGGTTGGTGATAACATTTTTGCTGAGTTGAGTCAGTGTCAGAGTGAGGAAATTTGAAAGAAAATGGATTTGTACAGGTGTGTTTTCTATTGTTGGAGGGCAGGTCAACAATTCCTGAGTCACTATAGCTTCCAGTTGTTACCTTCTGAGGATACTTTGTGAAATAGGATGATTTGACTGCAGGTAAATAGTAAATCTTAAATCAATGCCTTAATCAACAGAAGTTCTATTGCATCTTATAACAAGGGGCCCAGAGCAAGGCAATAGCCAAGTTGGCTAATGCAGCATCTCCATGATGGGACGGCATTCCCTGCCCTTCACCTGGCTTTCTGCTGTGTCACAGAGGATTGCCTCAACTCCTAGCATCTCTTCTTTACATGGCAACATCCAGAGACAGGAATGTATAAAATTTGTCTCTTTATTTTTTAAAAAATGAAACAGGGACATGTTTTCCCTAGGGAACCCAATAGTTTCTTTTCTTTCTTTCTTTTTTTACTTTATTTTACTTTACAATACTCTATTGGCTTTGCCATACACCGACATGAATCCACCACAGGTGTCAGTATCACTGGCCAGCAGTGAGTCATTTGCTATCTGTCAACAATTGATGGCAAAGGGGAGTGGAATTATTGTTACTGCCTAGACTAGGCATAGCAGGTTGAAGAGTCCTTTATCCCAAATTTACGTCAACTTGGAATCTCACAGTGTTACTTTGGCTAGAGAAAATGTCTTTGCAGATATACTTAGTGAAGAATATTGATAGGAAATTATCCTGGATTCAGGGTGAGTAAATTCAACAAAGTAATTGGTTCCTAGGCGGTTTTTGTTATTAAAGTGATCATCAGTAGTACTATATCTGATGTGTTAATAGGTTACATTTTTGGTAGTGTAAATAAGCTGTAATATTCACAGTAATCATCTTAATTTTATGACTTGTGCATACAAAGTACAGATTATAAACATTTCTTTTATATTTCTGTGTCTTCTGATGATGATATCCAAGATATAGAAGTAAAGGCACTGAGATGTCTAAAATAATCAAGAAAGGGTAGTAATTGTTCAACCTTAGTCATGCAGCTCACAGACCAGAATAGTCCAGAAGAGCATCTTTGTAGTAGATAGTCTATGATTTCTGGTAAAGGTGTCGAGGTAATTTAATTGGTGAAGGATAAACTTTTAAACAAATGGTATTGGGACGATTGGACATCCAGATGCAAAATGATTAATTTTGACATTTGCCTCACACGATTCAGTTCAGTTCAGTTGCTCAGTCGTGTCCAACTCTTTGTGACCCCATGGACTGCAGCACTTCAGGCCTCCCAGTCCATCACCAACTCCTGGAATTTACTCAGACTCATGTCCCTTGAGTTAGTGACACCATCCAACCATCTCATCCTCTGTCATCCCCTTCTCCTCCCACCTTCAATCTTTCCCAGCATTAGGGTGTTTTCAAATGAGTCAGTTCTTCACATCATGTGGCCAAAGTATTGGAGTTTCACTTTCAGCATCAGTCCTTCCAATGAATATTCAGGACTGATTTCTTTTAGGATGGAATGGTTGGATCTCTTTGCAGTCCAAGGGACTCTCAAGAGTCTTCTTCAACACCACAGTTCAAAAGCATCAGTTCTTTGCATTCAGCTTTTTTATAGTCTATGTTATGTCTTTATATGTTCTTTATAGTCTAGGTTATGACAAACCTAGACAGCATATTCAAAAGGAGAGANTTAGAGTCTGTGATCAGTAGCAAGCACTCAACAGATGTTAGGTATATTTAGTATTAGCATTTTATAGATTTTGATGGGGCTTTATACATATTTATATATTTATTTGTCTTGAAAATCTACTTGGGGATACTTTTTAATGTCACTTGTGTTCTGGTAGGCTGTCTTAAATTTTTATGAAACTTGGAGCACTTTATATATATATACATGATACTAAATATTTTTAAAATATATTAAATATTTTTCAGAAATATTTATGTGGCCTGTAATGTTGCATATACTGTTTTATAAAGTTATAGAAGTTTAAGCTTTTTCTTTTGTCAACGTCTGCCTTTTCTACTTTGATTTGTGCTGTTAATGACTATTTATTAAACAAGATTTTGGGAGAAAATCATAAAGGCTTATTGGTTGATTGACTGTCTCTTCAACTGTTTTGAAATTCTGAAATTGATGGTTTGCATTTTGCGTGAGATATCGTTTTCTCTTCTTAGAAATATTTACATGAGTGGTACATCTTTTCTGTACTTACTTGAAATGATACTTTTANTTTTGGGAGAAAATCATAAAGGCTTATTGGTTGATTGACTGTCTCTTCAACTGTTTTGAAATTCTGAAATTGATGGTTTGCATTTTGCGTGAGATATCGTTTTCTCTTCTTAGAAATATTTACATGAGTGGTACATCTTTTCTGTACTTACTTGAAATGATACTTTTATACCTTCTCATAAAGTGAATGTCTATATATTTGTGAATCTGTTTCCTGTTTCTCAAATTGTAATTTTTAATATGAATACTCCAATTGTTTTTACAAGTTTTGTTTTTTTTTTCAATATGGTAGATAGTAAACTGATGGAGCAACTGACTTCTAGGTTTTTGTTTGTTTGTTTTCTCCCCCAAAGTTTTCATGCTATTCTTGGATATTTTTTTCCAGCTGCTTTTTATAGTGTGTGGATGTGGGTGCAAGTATGTGTGTATGAAACTGAAAGTGAAGTCACTCACCCATGTCTGACTCTTTGCAACCCTATGGACTGTAGCCCACCAAGCTCCTCCATCCATGGAATTCCCCAGACAAGAATACTGGCGTGTGTTGCCATTTTCTTCTCCAGGGGATCTTCACGACCAGGGATCGAACTCAGGTCTCCTGCATTGCAGGCAGACTCTTTACCATTTGAGCCTCCAGGGAATCCCAATGTGTGTATAATCAGTATTTATTTTTTCATTGCACTTTCCAGTTTACTATATTTGTTGTTCATTGTTGTTGTTTGGTCACCCAGTCATGTCTAACTCTGAGACCCCCATGGAGTGCAGCATGCCAGGCTTCCCCATCCTTCACTATCTTCTGGAGTTTGCTTAAACTCAGGTCCACTGAGTCAATGATGCCATCTAACCATCTCATCCTCTGTCATCCCTTTCCCCTCCTGCCTTCAGTCTTTCCCAGCATATACTTTTTACTATATGCCAACATACAAGACATTGATTTTTGTACATGATGATGTGTCTGTCACCTTATGTCTGTCATCTTATGGAACATTCTTATTCTAATCGTTTGTCTCATTACACCTGTGGTGGATTCATGTCGATGTATGGCAAACCCAATAGAGTATTGTAAAGTCAAATTAAAAAAAAAATAGAGTTAATCTTAGAGTCTGATTCTTCTAGAGGAGGAAGATCATACTGTAGAAAATAATGGCGGTTCCGTAGATACCTTTACATTCTTTGTATCGCTTCTGTATTTACTTTGACATTCTTATTGGCTAGAGCTGCAGTGTAATGTTAAGAAGGACTGTTTCTTTTTTTTTTTTTTCATCTTTCCAACTCTAATAGGAATGCTTCTAGTGAGTCATCTTATGTATAATTACTGTAGGCATCTGTAAAAGGCCTGTATCTCATTGAGGACATTTCCATCTACTTCCAGCTTGCCAAAAAGTTTGTTTACTCAGACATGCTTGTCAAATTTTATCAAATGCTTTTCAGCCTTTATTGAAATGATCATACTGAGTTTCTCTTTTAACCTGTTACCCTACGTGGTTGTTTTTAATACATTCTTGGTGTTTGGCCATTTTGATATTCTGAAGTTAAGCTTGGTTTCCCATGATATAGTGTTCTGTTAACTCACAGCTGGACTTGGTTTGTTCATATTTTATTTGAGTCTTACAAAAATGAAACTGTTCCTTTGATTTCTTCTTTGTAGCTTTTGCTTTGTTTTGGTGTCAGAGTTAGACTGGCATCATAATTTTCTATTCTCTGAAACAGTTGAAATTTTTCTTATTAACTCACGTGGATATGTGATGGTGTGGTTTTTGTTTTATTTCTGTTAAGGGCAACTCTATTTCCGAACAAAATTGAAAACTTTTGGGAAAGTCGTGAACAAATTTCTGTTTATTTTTTACTTGTTTTTTTCCAGTTCTTTGTGAGTGGCTTGAACAGGTTGTCTTTTCCTAGAACATCGTCTGTCTGCCTCAATCTCTCTCCTCTCCATATCTGTCTCCCTAGCTGACCTGTCAACCACTGAAAGGGGGCTGTGGATAAAGCTCCTCTGTGTGTGTGTGTGTGTGTGTGTGTGTGTGTGTGTGTGTGTGTATTTTTCAGTTTCTCCTTGTGTTTTCATCAGATTTTAAAGCACATACACGTATATACACATATTCATGTATATTTAGCTTTGTAGTTAGATGCAGAGAAGTTTGACTATTGCATCTTCTTATCGGATTACATGATTTTGCAATTGTAGGCATCTGCTTTATCACATTTAATGTTTCTATGTTACTCTCTTTTTTGATGTTAATTTTGCTGTACTATACCATTTTCTAATCATTTTTATTATTACCATTTGCATAGGATATATTTTTATATCTTAAAAAAATTAATTAGGGTTAATTTCAGTGGGCCTCTTTTATAGTCTACCTACAGCTATTTTTTTTTCCCCAGAGTTTAAAATGGACAGTGTGGCTGTGATATACTTTGAGTTTGCTATTTTTGCTTCTTTCTATCTTGCCCCTTGAACTAATTATATACATATTTCATTTTATTAAATTTCTTCCTTAATCACTTGGGACTTGTATATCTATTTCTGTTCTTCCAGTGGCTATACTTATATTTTTTAATGATTCTGTCAACAGCTATAGTATCTATATCTTCCTCTTACATAAGAGAGAAACTATATCTCCTACTTCCTACTATCCCTTCTGGCAGATTCCACTGCTAAGAACATCTGGGATTTTACTTTCAGATGGTTATTTTATGCATTTTTAAAAATATCAAGCACCAGCAGTTATTTAAACTTAACTGTTACTTTTAGTGTTCTCTTTGATCACTATTCTTTCTTGTATCCTTTTTCTTGGTTTTGATATTTATTTTATTGAATTATCCTTTCATACGTTTTTTTCAGAAGTATTTGTGGATGACAAAATTCCCAAGTCTTTGAAGAACTAAAGTCTTTATTTGTCCCTAAACTTGAAGGTGAGTTTGACAGATATGGAATCTGGGTTCAAAATAACATTGGCCTTTTTTTCTAGCTTTTGAGCTATGCATGATAAATTTAATCCCCACGTGTTTATGAGTAATTCATCATCTTACTGTTGGAACTCCCTAGCATTCTTCTTTTTGATGATCTGACATTCCACGATGATGGTTAAAGTTGTGAGTGTTCTAGAACTTGCGCTTTGGCACAGGGTAGGTCCTTTTAACCTGATGAACTATGTGTTTTTTCAGCCTTGAGTAAACTTCAATTACTTTGATATTTCTATTCATTCTTCTCTTGCAGAACTCTTCTCCATCTCTCTCTCTCTCTCATTAAAGTCTTTATTGAGTTTGTTATCCTAATGCTTCTGTTTGTTTTGGCTGTAAGGCATGTGAGATCTTAGCTTCCTGACCAGGGATCGAACCTGCACCCCTGCATTGGAAGGCTAAGTCTTAACCACTGGACCACCAGGGAAGTCCCTCCAAGTCTCTTAAATTTTCTTTTATGCTTGACATACTGGGATCTGGGCCCTGGTCATTAGACAGCATTGTCACCTAACAATAAATAAATGTTGATTTACTTTCAGAGAAACGTAACATCATCTAAATTAGATAGGTGTGCTGAAAAGGTGCACAATCATTAGATAAAAAGGAATGAAGCCGAGAGTATAAGTAAAAGAACCAAATCAGGAAAGCCTTCCAGCACAGTGCTGGCTGACGGCAGGGGCAGGGTTTAGGGCTATGGAGTCACATAAGGGTTTTCTCAGAAAGTGTTACACTTGCTTGTGAGTGAGAAGATGCTGTAATTATCCTCACTTTACACATGAAGAAACCCTGATGATTTTAGTAACTTGGTCAAGGTCACACAGCTAGTAAATGCTGGGATTGACCCTGGCCCATGTTTTTCTGAATTTATGGTCTCTCATTTTCAAAGCTGTTCCTTGCTGCCCACTGTACTATGGCCTTGTGATCTCAAGTGAGTGTGGGAACTCTTACTGTGAGATGAGGACTTTGGGATGACTGAAATGTGCGAGCTTTGTAGACCAGAACTCTCAGTTCCTGAGAAAAGTAACTTTCAGGAGAAAAGTGAATGGGCTGAAGCTGTTAACTGACTCAGTATGGGAATTTTGACTTTAACTATACTGCATGTCCAGCCTTCTTTCAGGGTAGGAGAAAGAAAAGCCTTGGAGATAGGGGGACAAAAGACAGGAGATGACCACATAATTCCTCGCTCATCCCTCCTTATAGTCTGCCTTCCCTTGTGCCAAGTAAGAACTGAACTCAATGGAAGTTCCAAAACACATTGTCCTTTACGACTTCCCTGACAGTCCAATGGTTAAGACTCTGACCTTCCAATGCAGGGGCCCTGGGTTCAATCCCTGGTCAGGGAACTAAGATACAGCATGTTGTAAGGCATGGCCAAAAAAAAAAAAAAAGAGAGAGAGACCAAAATGCTTCATCTTTGACCATTCATTTACTGTCACTACCTGCTCTTGGGTTTTGCTTACTTCTTCACTGCATCTTCTCTTTTGAAAGCAACACTATAAGAAATGGACTATTTTGCTGTTGTTCTTATTGCAATAGGTATGTTAGCTTTTGTTCTTAATGTTAAGAAATGAACAGTGTATTCCTTGTTCTAAAAGTCATTACCACTCAATTCTCAGGTAGTCTGTGGTTTGTCTTTTTGTCTGTTTGTATGTGGCAGCACAATGAGTGTGTGGTGAGACTGTGCGTGCGTATTTTGGAAATGTTATTTATAGTTCTTAATTAGAATTTTTAGGAAGAGTCGTACAGGCTCAGTACTTTGTTTTCAAATGTGAGCAGCTGAAATTAGCTCCCTCTTATACCTTGCCTGAACAAAGCTGCCATGTGCCTCTCGCCCTCCTTCCCCCGTGGAGAGGGATGAGAGTGGAAAGTGGATAATCCTCTTCATGGGGGATGGAGTGGAAATTGAGCTTTGCAAGCGAAGTCAGAGATAATTTCCCGTCTTCATTATTTATGGAAATCAGTTACTTTACTTTAATTATCCACTGTCTGTATCGTCCACGTGAAATGCCTTTTCTTTTATTTAAACTGCAAATAATTGCTGGTACATTTATTCATCGGAAATTGGAATCTACTTTTTTGATCTCTGGAAAGCCTATTAATAATGAATGAGGATGTTATTTATTTGTTATAATTCCACAAATGGAAACTGAAGAAGGACTTTATATTCATCGTTCAATCCCTCTGACATTACTTAAATAAGCTCACCCCAGGAGAAACGCAAAGAACCCAAAGATCAGAACAACTTTCTTATTTTCTTGCATTTTTTCCCTTCTCTCCTTCTTTTGACAAATACTGATGCATGCTTACTTGGGGAACGCTCTCTTGGGGGAAATGAGGGAGAGGAGTTCAGTGCCCTCTAGGACATAATAAACATTCATAAAAGCATTGACATTCGCACAGGATACACCCTGAGACCTTCGAGAATCTCCATATCCATAAATCCTACTGTAGTATATAATTTCCTACATAAAACGCAATAAAATATAACTGAAAAATTTAAGTGACTCCTTTGGACTCTTAATGATTCTATAAATAAAGGGCTCAAGTAATTTATAAAGCCATTAAAATAAATTTTGCCATTAGCATAAACTATCCACCATGCTCGTTCTCACCTGGGCAAATTTTATGCTACCCAGAGCACTTGCTGAAATAGTTGCATGGATTGCTTTACCTACTTTCAATCCAAAGCATGGGGTAGAATCACTCACATCTGAGAAAGAGCAGAATCTGAGTCTTTGCTCTTAAGTTTATTTTTAAAAGTCTGTTTCCTGGCCATAGCCATCACTTGATTGGATCTCATTGCTTTCTCATTGTGTTCACTACCAATGGTAGATACCAGTTTTCCTGTTAGCATGTCTTTTTTTTCCCCTTGAGAGAACGAAAGTTCTATCAGCTTTTTAGCTTGTACGTGGAGATAAATGTGGATGAACTTGGAGGTGGATGCTCAGGGCTCTACAGCTGCTTCCAGGAGCTGCTGGTGTCACTTCTAACACCAACCTTAGAACATCGGATTCAAATTTTGTCCTCAGCAAAATTAAAGTATAATATCAACGATGAAACATTGACACTTTGTATATGGTCAAAGCTATACTAAGCCATGTCTACTGTCTAGATGATTTAACACCAGGAAAGAATAAATCTCCAAAGAAAAGATGCAGGTACAACTCCAAGTTAAGAGCTTTAAGGAAGATCAGAGAAGTCTTCATGGAGGAGGCAGCATTTTTTCCTGGATTTTGAGTACCGGTGAGACTTAGAAATGTGTCAAAGACATTTTAAACAGAGGGGAAGAATGAGCAAAGGTATGTAGTTGAGGATGTAGGGGGCCTTTATAGGAAAAATGAGTGCATTTCCACCTAATTACAAAGATCATCCATCCATATTGTAGAAAATGCAAATGTCCCCCTCCCCCTTTCTAAAGCAATACTGCAGACTCGACATAAAACACTCACAGTATAGAGATGTTTTAAAACACTGGGAATATATGCTTAAATAAATATTTTAAAATTCATAGGGATTTGGCAGGAAAGCAGACAAAGTTCAAGGAGCACAAAGCAGTGAAAACATACTATTGCAGAAAGTTAGGATCCACTGAAGCCAGTTTTGCTCTAGGATATTTTTCTGTTCCTTGTTTCCCAGACTTGGATTTGAAAGACTGTGTGTGGACGGTGGATAAGGCCTGGGACTTGGACACAGTGGGAGGTGGGTTCTGCGTTTCCTGCTGGAGCTGTGGACTCTGAAGGAAAGACCCGCAAAGGAGAAAATGCAACAAAACCCACCTTGCAGTTGGAGAGGGTGGGGGTCCTTGCCTGACTGAAGGCCCCTTTGGATGGGAGGAGAAGGAGAGACTTCTCTGACTGCCCTTAACCATAAAACTGCCTCCACAGGAGTCTGAGTGGGAGGCACAAGTCCTATGTGGGCTCTTGTAACTTATAAGATATAGTTTTATAAATTAAGCCCAAGTTGGTAAGATTCCAAATGAGCAAGTGCAAATCTGGAATGGGAGAATGTACTTTAGATTGAGTCATCACTAGCATCTCCACAAATCCTAACACGTGCAGCTCACCATACACATGAAGAAACAAAACCTGAGAACAAAAGTCAGTGTGCATAATAAAGGGTAGGACAGAAGCTGCAGATGGCGCAGCCTTTTCACATTTAGAATATAAAGTATGTATTTATGCTACATAAGAAATGAAAGTGACTGTCGGAATAGAGAACGTAAAAATTTACCAGTGGTATTTTTCAAAGAATCACAAATTTCTAAAAATGTAAAACATAATAATGGAAAGTGAAATTTCAATAAATGGATAAAAAGTACATTAGTTTCAGCTATAGAAAGAATCAGTGACCTGGATGATATATCGTAAGAAAATGCCAAGAAAGCAGAAGTTTTCCATCCTACCTTAATTTATGGCACTCTTAGTAGCTTAGTACTTTCTTTTTTCCCCACAGTGCCTCTGGATCATAAGAACAACCATTTGTTTTTATTCAGTAGTTAGGCCTATACAGCTTACTAGTAGTATTTTTGCATGGTATCTGACAAACATTGCTATTTCCATCAAACATTTATTATTATTTTTTAATTAATTTATTTTTTTTACTTTATTTTACTTTACAATACTCTATTGGCTTTGCCATACATCGACATGAATCCACCACAGGTGTACACGAGCTCCCAATCCTGAATCCCCCTCCCATCTCCCACCCCACAACGTCTCTCTGAATCATCTTTTTCTTTTACTCAACAAGTTTCCTGAGTCCCTACTGGGTGTCAAGCATTGCAAATGCAGAGTCAGGCAAAACATCNGGTGTACACGAGCTCCCAATCCTGAATCCCCCTCCCATCTCCCACCCCACAACGTCTCTCTGAATCATCTCCGTGCACCAGCCCCAAGCATCTCCAGCGTCCCTGTGAGTTTTACCTAGCACTCTGAGACCAATAGTTTGGGAACTGTGGATGTCAAAGGTAGAAACAAGCACTGGAAAATGATAAAGATGACTGAGAGACTTCATTTATCCAGAAGCAGTAAAGAAAAAACACCTTGCAAATGTCTTTTCCAGAATTAAAACCAAACCCTTAGATTCAGGAAGCACAACAAATCACAAGCAGGATAAATAAAATGCATGCATGTCTGGAGAGATTGTACCCGATTGCAGGATATAAGCCACCAAAGGCATTAAAGTAAGACTGACTGACTGCTGAGTTCTCAAGAGAAGAAATAAATGCTCCTGCTCAGACTGAACCACCAATATTTTAAAATGTTTTCTTCAATTCCTTCTGTGTATATATTCTTAAATTGAGCGTCACATAATATTAGTTTTGTATTGTACTTTTTAAGTTAATACAACATGAATATTCACCATTTGACAAAGTTTGATTTTAAAATAAATGATTCACATGTGCTTGACACTGTTCTAAGCACTTTATGAATATCAGTTAATGTTCATTACCAATTCTATGAGATAGTTATTATTCCAGTTTTGTGTTTTCCTAAAATGATTTCCTCAAGAATCCTCAGTCAGTAAGCAGGGCTGGTATTTGAAACTAGGCAATCTGACTCCAGATTCTGTTTTCTTAACCCATAAACCACAATATGTTGAATTTCGGACCATCTTAATTCTAGAAAACACGAACTTTAATATTAGTGTAAGTCATCATTTGCATGTAGCTTAACTAAGCAGTTCCTTAATTTACACGTTTAGTTTTTTGTTAATTTTAGACATGAATAATGCTTGATAAAGATCCTTTTGTCCATGTATGTCTCAGTTCAGTCCAGTTGCTCAGTTGTGTCAGACTCTTTGTCACCCAATGGACAATGCTTCCCTTCCCATCACCAACTCCCAGAGCCTGCTCAAACTCACGCCCAATGAGTCAGTGATGTCATCCAACCATCTCATCCTCTGTTGTCCCCTTCTCCTCCTGCCTTCAATCATTCCCAGCATCAGGATCTTTCCCAATGAGTCTGTTCTTCGCATCAGGTGGCCAAAGTATTGGAATGTCAGCTTCAGTGTCAGTCCTTCCAATGAATATTCAGTACTGATTTCCTTTAGGATTGACTGATTGGATCTCCTTGCAGTCCAAGGGACGCTCAAGAGTCTTCTCCAACACCACAGTTCAAAAGCATCAGTTCTTCAGTGCTCAGCTTTCTTTATGATTCAACTCTCACATCTGTACGTGACTACTGGAAAAACCATAGCTTTGACTAGACGGAGCTTTGTTGGCAAAGTAATGTCTCTGCTTTTTAATATGCTGTCTTGGTTTGTCATAGCTTTTCTTCCAAGGAGCAAGTGTCTTTTAATTTAGGAGTTTAAAAATGTTTAATGTTTAAAACCGATGACGACCTAAAGGCACTGATAGAGCCAGTCTGCTTTCTGGTAGGATTTTATCTCTAATCCTGAGATCATACCCTCAGTAGAACCTTACCTACAGTGAACGTAAGAACTTAGAGTTTAGTAACTTCTGATTATAACTTGAGAACATTGAAAAATATCTGTTTTACTATGTTTGCAATTTCTTGATTTACAGATGATTTTGAACACTTTCCACGTGTACTAAAAGTCTGTTGTGTTCTTTCCTGTGATCTTTGCTGAGTTTTCTCTTGGTGTTTTCATGTATTTTCTCCAAAGGCATTGGTCTATGTTTCTCCCTGGTGTATAGCATGAGCAGTAATTTTGTATGATGTATTTGCATCCTGTATTCTTCAAAAGGTTTGACTTTTAGGTTTTGGTTTTCTGGCTTTTTTTTTTTTTTTAACAATCGAATTGTGTATTGGATCTTCTTCGTTTTTGTTCTTACATTGTCAGTTATCATTTCAATGTTAGATACTCAGTTATATTGTTTTATAAATGCTTTCACATTTTATTTTACATTGAATTCTCTAAGCCATCTGGAATATTCTTTGCAGTATGTACTAATGTGAAGATCTATTTAGTTCTGTTTTGCAAATCTCTCAACCTGCCAGGGGCTGCAGTTTCTTCCCAGTTACTCTCTTCCTCTTTACAAAGAACTCTCCTTAGGAGCAAACCTGCTTGCTGCCTTTCTGTTCCATCATCAGGTTCATTGGTCCATGCTGGGTCTCAGACAGCCTGTCCCATCATCCTGCATAGCCTTCCCCAGAACCTCCTACCTCACATGCAGTCCCTTCACCGTCTCTTTGCTTGGTCCTCCTCACGATCCTGTTTCAGTGTTGATTTCACTCCGTCTCAGCGCAAGGACTCCTCTCTGCCCACTCCCATCATGCTGTTATCCAGACACATGGCTTTGAATAAAATCCCTGTGTTCTGAATTCCAGATTCACACCTGCAGCCCGGATCCTCTCCCCTGGACTCTCCTATACGTACACCAGGTTTCTCCACATGTCTTCCTGGGAGTGAACTCCAGAGCTTCTCTCCCAGAGCTGCTCTCTGTGGGGTTATCCCAGCACTGCTGAGGTCACCCTGTCTCAGGCCAGGTACTTCAGACCCCCGCTGACCCCTGTCTCCTGCTTCCACACCTGACTTCCACTCCAGGACATCCAGTTAACTCTTCCTTCTCCAGCACCATCCTCACCATCTTCACTGTTTCTTGTTCTCCATTTCTTGCGTGGGTTATTGCACTAGCTTTCAACTGAATGNCTCTGCTTTTTAATATGCTGTCTTGGTTTGTCATAGCTTTTCTTCCAAGGAGCAAGTGTCTTTTAATTTAGGAGTTTAAAAATGTTTAATGTTTAAAACCGATGACGACCTAAAGGCACTGATAGAGCCAGTCTGCTTTCTGGTAGGATTTTATCTCTAATCCTGAGATCATACCCTCAGTAGAACCTTACCTACAGTGAACGTAAGAACTTAGAGTTTAGTAACTTCTGATTATAACTTGAGAACATTGAAAAATATCTGTTTTACTATGTTTGCAATTTCTTGATTTACAGATGATTTTGAACACTTTCCACGTGTACTAAAAGTCTGTTGTGTTCTTTCCTGTGATCTTTGCTGAGTTTTCTCTTGGTGTTTTCATGTATTTTCTCCAAAGGCATTGGTCTATGTTTCTCCCTGGTGTATAGCATGAGCAGTAATTTTGTATGATGTATTTGCATCCTGTATTCTTCAAAAGGTTTGACTTTTAGGTTTTGGTTTTCTGGCTTTTTTTTTTTTTTTAACAATCGAATTGTGTATTGGATCTTCTTCGTTTTTGTTCTTACATTGTCAGTTATCATTTCAATGTTAGATACTCAGTTATATTGTTTTATAAATGCTTTCACATTTTATTTTACATTGAATTCTCTAAGCCATCTGGAATATTCTTTGCAGTATGTACTAATGTGAAGATCTATTTAGTTCTGTTTTGCAAATCTCTCAACCTGCCAGGGGCTGCAGTTTCTTCCCAGTTACTCTCNTTTTTTTTTTTTAACAATCGAATTGTGTATTGGATCTTCTTCGTTTTTGTTCTTACATTGTCAGTTATCATTTCAATGTTAGATACTCAGTTATATTGTTTTATAAATGCTTTCACATTTTATTTTACATTGAATTCTCTAAGCCATCTGGAATATTCTTTGCAGTATGTACTAATGTGAAGATCTATTTAGTTCTGTTTTGCAAATCTCTCAACCTGCCAGGGGCTGCAGTTTCTTCCCAGTTACTCTTCCTCTTTACAAAGAACTCTCCTTAGGAGCAAACCTGCTTGCTGCCTTTCTGTTCCATCATCAGGTTTATTGGTCCATGCTGGGTCTCAGACAGCCTGTCCCATCATCCTGCATAGCCTTCCCCAGAACCTCCTACCTCACATGCAGTCCCTTCACCGTCTCTTTGCTTGGTCCTCCTCACGATCCTGTTTCAGTGTTGATTTCACTCCGTCTCAGCGCAAGGACTCCTCTCTGCCCACTCCCATCATGCTGTTATCCAGACACATGGCTTTGAATAAAATCCCTGTGTTCTGAATTCCAGATTCACACCTGCAGCCCGGATCCTCTCCCCTGGACTCTCCTATACGTACACCAGGTTTCTCCACATGTCTTCCTGGGAGTGAACTCCAGAGCTTCTCTCCCAGAGCTGCTCTCTGTGGGGTTATCCCAGCACTGCTGAGGTCACCCTGTCTCAGGCCAGGTACTTCAGACCCCCGCTGACCCCTGTCTCCTGCTTCCACACCTGACTTCCACTCCAGGACATCCAGTTAACTCTTCCTTCTCCAGCACCATCCTCACCATCTTCACTGTTTCTTGTTCTCCATTTCTTGCGTGGGTTATTGCACTAGCTTTCAACTGAATGTCCCATTTTCATTCTTGTGTCTTTTTCCCCTTGTCCAGTATACCAATGTTTCTGCTCACAAAAGGAAAACATAGTATAGAGCCTACAATCAATAAAATGCATTAGTAATTGTTTTAATATTGGTTGTAGGGAGAGCAGAAAAAGATAATAAGCCTGTCTGTAATCTTAAAGAAGAAGCTCTTGATAACCAAGGCATTAAAAAAACAAATACAAGATTAAAAACTGTAGACCCTGAAAACTACTTTTCTCTGTTTCATGATGTTTCTCTACAGTCTCTTTTCAACAAAGCAATCACTTGAAACTGATAGATCACACCATGCCTCTGCTCTGTGCCTCAATGGCTTGCCACCTGACTTAGGGTAAAAGCTAAAATAATGGCTTAAAAGACCTACATGGTCTCCACTACCTCTTGGGCCCCATTTTGGCGACTCCCCTGACTTTCTCTGCAGCTGCTATTCTCCCCAAAAGGCTCTCCTCTGAGATATGCAGGTGGGTCACCCCTCACTCCCTCTCCTTCAAATCTTTGCTCAGTTTACCTTCCCCGTGACCCTGCCTCATCATCCTGTTTCAAATTCCAGTCTTCATCTACGTCATTGTCCCACTTCTACATCCATCATGTCACCCTTGTCATCTAACACACTGTTATATGTATTAGAGTCTAAGTCTAATTCTAAGCACATTTCATCCCTTTTGCTGATCTTTCTGTCATTTATTGAAGCAGTAGAATCTGACTTAATCATTCAGATTGTGTCAAACATTGTTCACATCTGGTGAGGAAAGTCTTCTTTATTATTATCCTTCTAAAAAATTCTCTTGGTTTTTCTTAGTTTTTATTCCAGCTTAACTTCAAAAGTATTTTGTCATGTTCTAAAAGAAAAAAAATCAAATTTGTTTTTTTAATTGGTATTTCACAGTGTATGGGCATTCATTTGGAAAGGATATCTTCACTCT
Source organism: Neotragus pygmaeus (assembly GCA_006410875.1). Lineage (NCBI taxonomy): Eukaryota > Metazoa > Chordata > Mammalia > Artiodactyla > Bovidae > Neotragus > Neotragus pygmaeus. The sequence goes on from SJYV01050321.1 coordinate 3,736,394, forward strand.
TGATTTCCAGGAATATTGTATGATTTTCTATTTATTCAGGCCTATTTTCTTTCTGTCATCAAAGTTTTGTAATTTTATACTTTCATAGTTCTCAACATATTTCATAGATATTTCTATAAATTTTATTGTATTTTTTTCCTCCACTGTGTTCCTATTGTTGAAATTGTTTCTGTTAGATATTTTCAAAAGATTATTTTCAGATCCTAAAATATTTTTACCTAATTCAGATCCAATTATTGTTCAGTTGTCTCATTTGTTCCAGTAGATTTTTGTTTTGTTCTCTTGGGTTTTCTAAGTAAATACGGTGATAATCCCGTCTCCTCTGTTCCTCATATTTCATCTCATGCTGTAATGGTTTGGCTAGACTGTAAAAGGGTGTTGAAGGATTACAGTAATAACTGGATTCTTCTTGTTACTCTCTTCTAAGTCTGTGCTGGCTGTTGGTTCAAGATGGATCTGTTTTATTATGCTGAGGAAGTATCTTTACCTGTTTTACACAAAGCTCCTTTGGAAAAATGGAAAGAGTTGAGAAGTTTTTCTTGTGCTTTTGGTTTGCATCAGTGGAGTTAATATTATCTATTGATTTGATTAACAGATTTCTCAATATTAAACCACAGAAACAGTTGTCCCAAGTGGCTTTAAAAACACACTATTGAATTCATTTTATTGATATTTAAAGAGGATTTTGCATCTGTATTCATAAGCATCTTCAGCTTGTAGTTTTCATTTCAGTGCTGTCTTTTGTCATTTGTTGGAGTCTGTATTACAGAGTTTTTATGAAATAACTTTGGAGGCAATTTATCTTGCTTCACACTTAGGAGAGACAGCAGCGTGTGTGGGTACATACACAGATATTTTTGTGGTGAGTATCTACTCAGAAATCTCACAGAATTTTTTCTTAAACACTGCTTGATCTCAGAAATGATTTTGAAATCTTACAGATTTTTTTCCCCCATAGTTATTGGTGAATTTCAGTGTTCTACAGCTTTTAAAGGGAATCTTGATAGCTTTTTGCTTTTCTAGCAAATAGTTTATTTGAACTGAATTTTCAAGTTATAGCTACGGAATTATACACGGTATTTTCTTATACTTAAAAAAAAAAAAGTAGAGTCTGTTGTTAAAAAATCTGTTGTCGTGACCTGTTCTCCTTTCTAGTTCTACTTATTTTTATTTTCTCTGTTTTTTTCATAGTCTTTCAAGAGGCTTGTCTAATGTTAATTTTTCTAATAGTAAAGCATTTAAGATCTGTATCCCATCAGTTTGGTAAGGATTGAATTTAGTTTTTTGTCCCCCCCAAACTGGTTTCCATTTTAATTTGTCTTTGATTTCTTATTCATTTAAGAGTAATTTTTAATTTCCCACTGATTGCATTTTCATTATTTAAATTTTTGTTATTTTCTCTTCTTGGAGTGTGATTGTACAACATGACCCATGCAACTTCTGTTACTGGGAATTTATTGGTATCTTTTTTTTCTGATCCAGTAGATGATGTTTCATAATGGTCTATGATCATTTGAAAGTAAGGTACGTCCCTACTTGTAGTGAAGAAAATTTTATTAATTCAGTGCTTTAAATGAAAAAAAGATATTCTCTATGTCTTTTTATTTTGGGAGTCTATTTTATGTCTTACAATGTTACAGTCTCCTGTGATGGTACTTCTGCTATTTTAATTCATACTGCCAATAATTTACCTGTTTCACCTTGTCTTTTAAAAAATTTTCATAACATTCATTAAAATACCTATTTATTTAGAAATATACTTATTTTCACTGCACTATTTGGCCTATATGAAGTTGAACTCTCCTATGAGTGAAAATATTTCTAGCTGTGCTTTCTGCATTTTTTATGGAAATGCAGAGACTAGGCTCCAGCATTTACCAACTCTGGGGCTGTCTCCAAGGTTTATGAAGTGATGGACCGGGGGCACCTGAGTCTGCAGGGAAGTCACCTTGGCCTCCTGCCCGCCTCCCATGTTTCTTTCTGGATAACAAGGCCGCGTGAACGCATTGTGTGGAGACAGCCCGGCTGCCTCTGGTGTTCCCCATGTTGTCGTGCGGTCTTTCCATTTCGGCGGTGTCCATCAGCACCCTCTGTTTTCCATGCGTGCTTCTTCGCCTTACTACCTGTGGAGGTCTGTGCCCAGATTCCAGGAGTAAATGTCTGCTTTAGGAATTTGTTGTATTTTCATACTTTGGCCATTAATGCAAAGAGCCAAGTCATGGGAAAAGACCCTGATGCTGGGAAAGATGGAGGGAAGGAGGAGAAGAGGGCAGCAGAGGATGAGATGGTTGGATGGCATCACCAACTCAATGGATGTGAGTTTGAGCAAACTCTGGGAGATGGTGAGAGACAGGGAAGTCTGGTGTGCTGCAGTCCATAGAGTCACAGAGTCAGACACGACTTAGCAACTGAACAGCAACAACATCCTTTCCCACCAGTATCTTAATAAGTCTTTTTGTAAACAGCTGATAAAGACCATATCAGAAGTCACTGGACCCATAAACAAAACAGAACAAAAACCTGAAACTGAGGTGCTCTGCAGAACTGTGGTCTGTCTGGTCAGCACCGTATTTTAAGAACTTCCATCCAGTTGGAGTGTAACAGATTGCTCAGCTTGGAGACAGACACGATGGTGCTGTAACTGGGGGGAGAAGTGAGTGAACGGAGACCTATTATACAGCAGGGTCTGTAATATGGAAAAAAAAAATAACTCTGTATGTACGTGTAAGTCTGTGAACTGAGAACTGGGTGGGAGGGAGACAAGCATGGGAGGAGGTCAGATCCACGCTGAACTTCTAGCACAAATTAGTAAGAATATTTGGCAGATTGCTAGAGCAAGAACAGCCTTTGAGAGGGAGTAATTATGGTTATGTAGGAAAAGGATTATTTTGTTTTGTAGAGAAACACATAGAGAAGAAGTAAAACGAAGCGTTATGAAAAATAGATGAATCAAAGAGGAAACTATTTTACAANTAGTAAGAATATTTGGCAGATTGCTAGAGCAAGAACAGCCTTTGAGAGGGAGTAATTATGGTTATGTAGGAAAAGGATTATTTTGTTTTGTAGAGAAACACATAGAGAAGAAGTAAAACGAAGCGTTATGAAAAATAGATGAATCAAAGAGGAAACTATTTTACAATGGTTAAGTCAAGGAGATAGGTATATTAATATCAGTTTCACTCTACTCTCCACATGTATGGATGTAGAAAACATTTTCATAATAAAAAGCATAAAGGAGAAAGATGTTTCAGCGTGGGACATACTGTCTCGAGATGTGAATCGGACCCCTTCCAGGTGATAAGGTATGGGGGGTGCTGGGGTGGGAGAAGCAGTCCCCAGGGATCAAGCAGGGACAGGCCGCCAGGACGGAAGTTGTGGGTGATGCTGTTAAATCCTGTGGTAGAGGTCATGAAGCCAGTTCTCAGCAGGTAGTATTTGGCAACATGAGCCACCGTGCTTGGTCCACAGGGTGTTGTGAGGATGATGTGAGACAGCACGAAGGCCCTGCACACCTGCCTGCATCCTGGGGATGCTCAGCAGTTCTGCCAATCCTACAGTGACCTCTGGAATGGCTTGTGGGTCCCACAGCTCAGAAGGCTACTGCCTTTTAATCTAATTTTTATTTCTTTGTTTATTTGGGCCCTGTGCAGCGTGTGGAACTTCCCCAACCAGGGGGGTCAGGGATCAAAAACCCTTGCCCCATGCAGTGGAAGCTTGGCACCTTAACCACTGGACCAGCAGGGAAGTCTGCTGCTACATTTTCAGCAGAGTCTCTAGAAAAGAAAGAAAAGGGCAGTATGTTCATGTTGGTTGCCAGGGGTATGTCTGGGCTAAGGCAGGTGCTTCTCTGAGAGGCCCCACTGGAACTGGGCCAAGGTGGTGGTACAGTGTATATTAGGGTGATACAGTGTATATAATACAGTGTATATTAGGGTTCTACATTATAATAGTTGTGATACAGTATATATTAGGGTGTCAGTATTATAATCATGTTGGTGGACTCAGAGGTGAGGATTTGGAAGCAAATCTCAAAGAGTGAACAGTTTGATCATAGCTGAACAATCTATTTTTCTAAAAAGGGGCAATTTATCTTAGTACAGGCAGGTAGACTGGCCCACTATTGAGATCAATGAATTTTCAAAATATACCTAAAATAAATTTATTTTCAACTTCATTTCTCGGGTCAAGAATTTTCAGGAGTGGTCAAGGTCTGTTCATTTAGAGCATTGAATGGTGTGGTAATGTTTTCTCAGTTCTAAGCTGTGTGTCTGTAGACTGTCCAATTCACTGGGGCTGTTATGGGGTGATTCTTTATGTTTGATGCTGGTATCTCCAGTATTGATACATTGCTGCAGTCACAGCAGATGCATGTGATGGTTGGAAAAGGTTAATGAAACTTATCATCCATTTGGTGATGTTTATCAAAGACCTGAAAATAATCGCTGAGTTAGTAGTTTAACTTTTAGGGAATCAGTCATTCAAAATCAGCAAAGACATGGACGAAGATGTGGGTAAAGATGTTTATCATAGCAATTTTAGATTAGATACAATAAAATAAGCAAAGAGATATTAGCAAACAGAATACGAATTATGATCTAGCCAGAGGAACACTGTATTACTAGGATACATCGTGCTTTTTAGTATTATTTAATAGCATGAGAAAATTCTCTCTGAAGTAAATTAAACCAGGATATCAAACATCTGAAACTACAACGTATATAGCTGAAGGGAAATACACCAACATTTTGCAAGTGGTTATCTCAGAGTTGTGAGATGACAGGTTAATTTTATTTTACTGTGTGTACTCTTTCCTACAGATATTTAAAATGGAAATTTTTCTTATCTGAAAATACTGATACTAATGATGATGATAAAATGATTGAAGGGTGGTCCACATGCCTTCCAAAGAGGATAGGCTCTGATCATCTTTGTTGCGGTGCCAGTAATGAAGGTACTGTGGCAGTCAAATCAAAGTGAAGGACTTGGAGAAAGGGAGAGCTGGTTGGGTATTCAAACTGGTTCTGAACATGGAGTGCACCCTGTCTTAATACGGATCAGCATCCTATGATTCAGGAAATGACTGTTGTCATCAGAAACAATGAATTTCCCCTGGTGCTTTCCAGCCCAGATAACACTGAAAATCCCACTCAGCAGTTGTGGGTTCATCATCCTCAACCATCCTTCTCAGGTCTTGCTTGACATTCCTTGAGGACCTCTCATTACTAACTCTTTCTCCACACTGGGGACACCTATGACCCTCCTTATTTAACTGGGGTCCAGAGAACTTCAGTGACCCTCCTTACTCATGTGTTGTGAGTTGCATTCTCTGGTTCGGCTGCCACGTGGGAAGAGATGCTCAGAGTTACTCTCCATCATCATTTCTATGCAGCTGCAGCCCAAATGGCCAACAGATGCTGACTGTTGGCTGGAAGTCCATCAGAACGCATTTTTTCCTACCTAAAATTCTAACTGCTGAAATGAAGGAGAGAAATAATAAGAAACTCCAAAACGAGGCAATTAAAATGATCAGGGAGAAGAGTGGGTACTGTAGCAAAAGATGATTATTTTTTTTTCAGAACAGAAAGACAACTGCTGAGAGAAGATGAATGTTTATCACATTATGAAAGGCAAATATAAGTCCACAGCTGATTCTGGGCACACACTAGAGGGTGTTACTTGAAAGCTGAAGGACATGAAAGAAGAGTGGAGTAGCTTTGGGTTGAGCAATGGAGAAGGAAGTCAAAAGGGAGGTGTTTTACACANCTCCAGGAGTTGGTGATGGACAGGGAGGCCTGGCGTGCTGCAGTTCATGGGGTCACAAAGAGTCAGACAGGACTGAGTGACTGAACTGAACTGAGTCACTGAATTGAACTTTGTTTGTTGTATTTTTAAGATTCCACATATAAATGATGTCATACAGTAATTTTTTCTCTGTCTGACTTTTTTCACTTTTTAGTATAATGCCCTCCAAGTCCATCCGTGTTGCTGCAAATGGCAAAAATTTTGTTCTTTTTATGCCTGAGGAGTATGTAGTATTCCTGTGTGTGTGTGTGTGTGTGTGTGTGTGTGTGTGTGTGTGTGTGTTTGTATATGACATCATCTTTATTCATTCTTTTGTTGAAGAACACTTAGGTTGCTTCCATATCTGGCAATTGTAAATAGTGCTGCTATAAACATTGGAGTGTGTGTAGAATCATGAATAGAATTAGCTGGGCTTGAGAATACTTTATGATTCAAAAGGTATGGTACAAAAATATGTAAAAATACATATTTATTTTGTAATAAAAATGTAAATATTGTTAGTAATAATAATAATGCATCAAAATATTATACAGACTCAAAATATAAGAATGTTTGAAGAGTGTTGGTAAATATTTGAGGTTACCTTGACATAATAATTAAAGGAAAATTGGTGGTTCCTAACAAGACAATGAATTACGTGGCAGAGGCATCCTCTCCCTAGTCAGTCCCTGAGCAGTGACAGACAGCGGGAGCCCAGGTTTGAACTACTGTGTATGTGCACACTGGTTTTGCTCAGAGAGAAGATGCCACCAGTATGGTGTTGGAAAGATGACACAGGAAAATAATCTGAAATTCTGCTTACTCCTTTTACCCCATGTCTGTGCCTGACAGTGACTCCCACAACAACGTCACAGTCAATGTGGCACCTGGCATGGGATTCTTGGCTAAAATCTGTGAGGATTCAAATCCTTGTGCTTGTAGGGCGCTGCACTACCCCCTGCGGTTCCCTGGTGGCTCCCACGGTAGAGAATCTGCCTACAATGCAGAAGACCTGGGTTTGATCCCTGCATCAGGAAGATCCCCTGGAGAACGGAATGGCTACCCACTCCACTATTCTTGCCTGGAGAATCTCATGGACAGAGGGGCCTGGTGGGCTACAGTCCATGGGGTCGCAAAGAGTTGGATACGACTGATTGACTAAGTACAGTATAAATAGTAACTCCAACCCATTCCCAAGGATATGAGTCATAATCTGAGGAGGATCTCCCCCAAATGCTGCTGCTCCCTGGGGCTAGAAATGTGGTCCCAACATGGGAGAGGGCCTGTACTCTTCCGAGTCACGGACTGTTTTCCTGGTTCCCAGTGTCTGCTTCCTCTTCCCTTCAAGGCCGAAGGCTAGAGTATGACTATCCCGAGGAAGATTTGCCTGGTAGTATGGTCATCCCTCAGGGGGAAATGAGGTTAAAAAATACTTGAGAAGTGTTACTATTTCGAAACAAATATAACATACCAGACTGTAAATTTCATTAGAGGCATAAATAGTAGAATGGCTGAACTACAAAAATTAAAAGCAGTTTGATAAAAAGATTAGCAGTTTAAATCAAGGACAAGAAAACATAAATAAAGCTTGTGTACACCTGTGGTGGATTCATGTCGATGTATGGCAAACCCAACAGAGTATTGTAAAGTCAAATCAAAAAATAAATAAATTAATTAAAAAAAATGGAAGCAGGCAAAACAAACAAACAAACAAAAATATTAAGTATAAAAATATCAAATTTTAAAGAAACAGTAAATGAATAAGCAGCAGAAAGAAAATTGAGGAACCAGTGAAGTCTTTGGAAGATATTTGAGCAAATTTTCAGTGTCAAAAATGACAGGCTGAGTAATACTCCATTGTGTATACTCAGCCTTTCATTTTTGACACTGAAAACTGGGATGACCCAGAGGGATGGTATGGGGAGGGAGGTGGGACAGGGGTTCAGGATTGGGAACTCATATACACCCATGGTGGATTCATGTTGATGTATGGCAAAACCAATACAGTATTGTAAAGTAAAATTTAAAAAAAAAAAGAAAAAATGAAAGGCACCCTGAGGGATGAGATGGGGAGGAAGTTGGAAGGAGGGTTCAGGATGGGGGACACATGTACACTCATGGCTGATTCGTGTCAATGTATGGGAAAAAACCACTACAATAATGTAAAGTAATTAGCCTCCAATTAAAGTAAATAAATTAATTAAAAAATGAAAGGCAAATAATGGAATATACATGGCTAAGAAATATGAAGGCTAGAGATAGACATAGTAATATCTGAGAAGCAGGTCTCAAATAAAAATCAAAAAAAAAAAAAAGAAAAGCCACATAAATGAAACAATAAACTTTTATGTTAACATTAAAAAAAAGAAAATACTTTTAATGGAGATGAGAAAATATTTCAAATAATAAATTTCTCAAAATTAAAAAAATTCCAGATGGATCAGGTTCAAGGAACATCAAAGGGAAACCGATGGAAAAGTCCACTCTTGGAAACAATAAAATTTAAAGATGTTGGAGTTCCAAAAGTTGACAGATCAAGAAGAAGAATCAAGTTAGCAACAGATTTTCCAAAAATAACCCTTGATGCAAGATGACAAGCATTTAGAACCTAGAAGCATATATACAGTTACATTTTCACTTGAATATGAGAATGTGATAAAATTATTATTCCAGTTATAAAATTTCAGAAACTTTATGAGAAACTCACAATCAATTAGCTTAAAATAGACTTTATAAACTACTCAAAAGGCAAGAGAAATCTAGGAGTTGTCACAATAGCTATATGAAATGAAGGTTATTAAATGTCTTGTTACTGTTTTTATTGTAACCTTAAATAGCAAAGACACAAGAGAAAATAAATTAAAAGTCTAGAGCTGTACTAATATGATAGCCACTAGCTATTTGAAATGTGAACATTTTGAATTAAAATTCTATAAAGTACACACAAGATTTCAAAAACTTGCTATTAAAGAATCGAAAATATTTATATCAATTTCAGTTTTAAATGATCTGTTGAACATATCGGCTAAGTTAAAACATATCATTAAAATTAATTCATCTATTTCTTTTAATTTTATGTGTCCACTAAAAATATAAAATTTTGAATATGGTTTAAATTGTATTTTAGTTGGAGGGCACTGTTACAGCTTATACCAACATGCTGGGAACTGGAGAAAATGGAAACTAAAGTTCTAGACTCACCAGGTCAACTTTTACAGGTCTCAAAAAGAAGTCAGATTAAAAGATACACAGAAAGCATTAACAAAAGTAAATTATGATAGAAACAAAATCAAGAGTATAAATGAATAGAAATAAATTTCATATTTGAAGACAAACATCAATTAATTTGATTAAAAAATTCAGATGTAGACTGTTTAGAAAAGACACACTCAGAACACAAAGATGTGGAAAGTTAGAAGTGAAAAGATGGAAAATAAACATAAGAAATATTAAGTAAATTAAGTTTGCATACCTATATTAATATCAGATGAAATTGTATTTAAGGTGAAAAAAACAGTAGCAGAGATGGAATGGGACAGTGTATAATGATATATGATTCAGTTTTCTTAGACAATGTAGCAGTTTTAGGAATGTAAAAATCTAATGGAAGAGTTTCAAGATACATGAAGAAAAAAACTGATAAATCTATAAGGAAAATCTATCATCATGGTGGGAGATATAATACCTGTCTTGATCATTGACAGAACAAGCATCTAGGTTAAAGAAAATAAAGCAGTGTAACTAGGAAGCCTGAATTAATGGTCTCTTATGGCGTTCCATACTCAACAATTGAGAAGAAAATTTTTTCTGCAGCATGCATGAAATTAAAAAATAGTCATGCATATTTCATCATAACAAAATCTCAATAATATCTCAACAGCAGGTATCATACAGACCATATTCATTCACTACAACACTATTAATATGAGTTAACAACAAAGAGATATATGTAGAAGTTAAAAACATGCTGATAAATACAACATGGATTCTGAAAGAAATTACTATAAAAACTTTAAAATATCACATAGAGCTGGCAGTAACAATGCTCCATATTGAAACTTGTAGGATTTGCAAAAGTGGTATTTCTAAAATGTTATTGTCTTAAGTATCTATAATAGAAAGGAGTAAATTCTTAAATAATGAGCAGATTTTCTAGCTTAGAAATTAGAAAAAGTGATATAATAAAACTAAAGAAAAAGAGATAATAAATATAAAGGTAGAAGCAAATGGAATAAAAATATTTTATAATTGAGATCTACAATAAAAAGTTATTCTTTGAAATAAAAATACTGTTAGAATGTATAAACTTTTGAGAAAGCTGTAATGAGGAGAGAATATACATATTACTATGAATAAGGAGAACATAACTATATATAAAATGGAGATTTAAAAGATAGGAAAATCTTAATAATATGCTGGAATTTTTTAAAACAGAAAAAATAGACAATGCTAAATTTCATTCTAAAGTGATTACTTAATAGTCTTGTAGCTAGTAAAGAAATTACACTAAGAATCTTTCTAAAAAGAAGTTAGTATTCCTATGTGATTTTGTAGACAAAGTCTTCCAAGAATAGATACAAATGATTCAAACTTTACATAGGAACACAAATGAAACACTTGCCAACTTTTTTTCACAATATAGCATCATTCTGTTACTAAAACTATAAAGAAAACTATAGATTCATTTTCTCTTTAAAATAGAAACAAAATTCCTAAAACAATAATAACTTAAGTTGTGCAGTGTACTTTAAAAGTGTACTATCCCATGATCATATTAGGTTTATCCCAGGTATTTAATAATTAAAATAAATTTATATTAAAAAATTAAAAAAAATCAAAATGTCATTTACATTAATGGATGAAAAGGCAAAAAGCTGCATGAGCATCTCAATAGATACATAAAAAGTATTTAATATACTGCTGCTGCTATTGCTAAGTTGCTTCAGTCATGTCTGACTCTGTGCTACCCCATAGATGGCAGCCCACCAGACTCCTCCGTCCCTGGGATTCTCCAGGCGAGAACACTGGAGTGGGTTGCCATTTCCTTCTCCAATGCATGAAAGTGAAAAGTGAAAGTGAAGTCGCTCAGTCGTGTCCGACTCCTAGGGACCCCATGGACTGCAGCCTATGAGGCTCCTCCATCCACGGGATTTTCCAGGCAAGAGTACTGGAGTGGGTCGCCATTGCCTTCTCCGATTTAATATATGATTCAATACTTATTGCTAATTAAGAAAAACATACAGTTAGGAAATTGAGAGTATTTAAGAATTCCGAAACCCGATTAAAGCATTTATTAGTAATATCTCTGGAGAAAAGGTATTATAAAATATACGTAGGGAAAAATATTTATTATGAATAGTTTGTTCATGAGACTACAGGGGCTGAAAAGTCCGGAACCTGCAGGGTGGGCCGGCGGACTGGAAAGCCAGGAAGCCTGATGTCCGGTGATCCTTATGGTAGTGTGCTGGAGAATTCTTTCTTGCACTTGGGATGCTGTTCCTCTTGTTCTTTTCAGGCCTTCACCTGATTGGATGAGGCCCACCCACATAAGCAGAGCAATCTGCTTTACTTAGAGTCCTGATTAAAATTTTAATCTCATCTGAAACACCCTCACAGTAAAATCCAGAATAATGTTTGACCAAATACCAGGGCACACTTTATCCAGGACAAGGGGACACAGAATTAAGCATCACAAAGAAGAACTAAGACGTAAAACAAAGAAACAAGCATCATGGCAGATGAAAAATGTTAAATGTATTTGGCTTAAAATTTACATGAGACAAAACTTTGAACACATGTGTTCAAAGTTGACAATTCTCACCAGTGCTGTGGGATAAACATAAATAAGTTAGAGGCATACAAATTAGAAATGAGGAAATAGTGTCTCTACTTTCAGATAATATAATCATTCATGTGGAAAACCCCAGTGAATTAGGCCAGTTATTATAAATGTGGGGAGTGGATTAAAAAGTTCAGTCACTCAGGCGTATCCAGCTCTTTGCGACCCCATGGACTGCAGCATGCCAGGCTCCCTGTCCTTCACCAACTCCTGGAGCTTGCTCAAACTCGTGTCCATCAAGTTTGTGATGCCACCCAACCATCTCCTCCTCTGTCATCCCCTTCTCCTCCTGCCCTCAATCTTTCCCAGCATCAAGGTTTTTTCAAATGAGTCTGCTCTTCACATCAGGTAGCCAAAGTATTGGAGTTTCAGCTTCAACATCAGTCCTTCCAATGAACACTTAGGACGGATCTCTTTAGGATGGACTAGTTTGATCTCCTTGCAGTCCAAGGGACTCTCAAGAATCTTCTTCAACACCACAGTTCAAAAGCATCAGATCTTCAGTGCTCAGCCTTTTTTATGGTGCAACTCTCACATCCATACATGACTACTGGAAAAACCATAGCTTTGACTAGATGGACCTTTGTCTCTGCTTTTTAACTTGCTGTCTAGGTTTGTCATAGCTTTTCTTCCAAGGAGCAAGCACCTTTTAATTACATGACTGCAGTCAACATCTGTGGTGATTTTGGAGCCCCCCAAAATAAAGTATGTCACTGTTTCCATTGTTTCCCCATCTATTTGACATGAAGTGTTGGGACCAGATGCCATGATCTTTTTTTGAATACTGAGTTATTTGAATGTTGAGTTAGCTGGATATAAAGATAAAATACAGAAAGCTAGTCATCTTTTTGCACATCGATGGCTAAAAAGTAGAAAACATAATTTAAAAAAAGGATCCAGTGTTTTATAATTTTCTATATATAGGTCTTTAGTTTCTTTAGGCAGGTACATTCCTAAGTATTTTATTCTTTTCGTTGCAATGGTGAATGGAATTGTTTCCTTAATTTCTCTTTCTATTTTCTCATTATTAGTGTACAGGAATGCAAGGGATTTCTGTGTGTTGATTTTATATCCTGCAACTTTACTATATTCATTGATTAGCTCTAGTAATTTTATGATGGAGTCTTTAGGGTTTTCTATGTAGAGGATCATGTCATATGCAAACAGTGAAGAGTTTTACTTCTTCTTTTCCAATTTGGATTCCTTTTATTTCTTTTCCTGCTCTGATTGCTGTGACAAAAACTTCCAAAACTATGTTGAATAGTGGTGGTGAAAGTGGGCACCCTTGTCNTGCAACTTTACTATATTCATTGATTAGCTCTAGTAATTTTCTGGTGGAGTCTTTAGGGTTTTCTAGGTACAGGATCATGTCATCTGCACTCGCCCTTGAGGAGTCAGATATACCTTCCTTAATGCCATGGTTGTGTGTGTACTAAGTGGCACTTGGGCAGATCAGATTCTGTTTACTCACCTCTTTTGCATTAGCCTGGAGGCTTGTTAGAGCAGGGGCTGTTTATGCCTTGTTCACGCTGAGTCCTGGTACATAATATTGTTCTTGGTCCCTAGTGGAAAATTAGTCACTATTTATTGAATAAATTTTTTGACATTCTTGGCATCTGAAGAGACTTTCCCAGTACTGTCATCTCTTTCAACCCCGACTTCCACGTAAATTGTATACGTAAATCTCTGTCTTTGATAGTATGGTTATCTGCATGCACAACTAACCAAGATGCCAGATCAAATGAAATAATTGCAAGGTAAAGGTCCATGTACTGTGTGTCTGTCTGATTTGCTTAAGGACCAGCTAGATGAGTCCTAGGGCTCTAAAGCTAGATTGGTATATCTACAGAGTATTTGGGGTAGGGACTGGAGGTCTCATGCTAATCTCTCCGGGACTTTTTGAAGAGGGAACTGTGCTCACAAGAGAAATGGAGAAACAAAATACAGATTTTATGCTTAAACCTCTGGGCCCATATGGCTCTCTCCAAATGCCAAGCATCTTCAGTAAGTGGTGCTGGTATGCAAGGTTACTGTCATAAACACAAGTATTTCCTACACATATGAACATAGATGGTAGAGTCTACAGAACAGACTATGAGTCTGCTTACCCAAATAGGCTGTTGGGTGAAGAGGGCTGAGCACTGATTCAAGCAGAAAGGTGGGGATCCATTGTACAGAATGAGCATAAATTCAGATGAACCTCATCTTTTAAAACCATGACCTGACCCACCAGAGAAATGAGGCCCAAAGAATGTCAAATTCTACCATCCAGATTAGCATCTTCTCTGCAGGGTGTTTGTGGGGTGTATCCCTTCTAGGCTAAAGTACTAGATGTGGGCAGAAAAGTCGTTCTCCTGCATAAAGCATCCGACATAAAGCGTGTAGGAGTAGAGGGTGCTGGAGAGCGGGTCTGGGACCAAGTTTGTAGATGGGCAGTGTCCAGTGCCACTGAAAGGAAGACCGAACTAAGACATCGAGCAACAGAGGCAGAAGACATGTAGACTCAGCATGAAGTGGTGGCAGATGATGGGCGAAAGGTGTTTCCTGCAATCAGAGAGAGGACTTGCTTTGTCATTTGTCAGCCTTCTGTCCAGCAGGTCAGGGTCATCAGCAAGCAGAGGGCTCCCCAGAGTGTGCTGGGAAAGTCATTATCTGCTGAGTGAGTGGTCAGGGGGATCGTGGCTGGAGCTAGTCTTCTCATCCATCTCAGTGGGTCTGGTGGTACCACTGGCTGAGATGGCCAAGCTTCTTTCCCTTCGCCAGCTCCCTCAGTTCTTCCATCTTTAGCATAAGAATGAAGATCATTTCAAACAAAGGTGTGAAATCAACTGTGTTCTTCTCCTCCCTCCTTCTAGTGAAATCTTTCTCCTGAACAGACAGAAAACATTTCAGCCTCATGACAGCCTCCTGTCACTCTGATGCCCCATGTCTCTCTGCTGACATGATAGCTGAGTGTGTGAGACAGACAGTGTCTGTGTAATGCTGGCGGCTTTGTAGTGGAATCACCAGACTGGGATGAGGGGGAGCAGGTTGAGGCTGGGAGATCCAGGAAGCTGGGTCTTTTCCTCTTCTGTCATCTCCTTTCTGGCAGGTTGGTGAGACAGCAACAAGCCTTCTTGATCTAGAAGCCCAGTCCACTGGCCATAGAGTCTTGAGCTACAAAACTCCACCTCCAGATCTGATGGTTTTAGTACAAACCAGCTCAACTCAACACACAGTTACTGAGGTCCTGCTTTGTATATGCAAAGGTGTTTGATGCTGAGGGACTACAAAGGTGAAGAAGAAAAATAAAAATTAGAAGGACAGCTCCCATTGAGAACATGCTAAGTGCCAGGTTTTGTGGTTACTGTTATGTATAAATTTACATTTAAACATCTCAGTAACACTATGATTAAGATATTAATAGCCCCATATTCCAGATGAAGAAACTAAGAACTCAGGGTAAACAACTTGCTAAGGTTATATCAGTAATGAGTAATGGATCTAGAACTCTGATTTAGGTCTCTGGTTCCTAAGCTTATACTATTAACTTTTATGTTCTATTTTCTTTAATGAGTGCTTTTAGCAAGCTCAGAAGTTAAATGTGTGTGTATAATGATTATCAATAAGGCAAAAATTTTCTTGTAACCGAAAGAAGAAAATGTGCCATATAGCATTCATAGGATTTTTACATCAGATATAACTAGGCTTGAGTTTCTCTATTTCCTAATAGCTGTGTGATACTGCTGACCTCTCTGCACCTCAGCATTCTCATTTGTAATAATAATACTTATTAATATTATGTCTGGAATTGTGATGAGGGTTAAGTAAGAAAATGTATGTGAAATCTACATAGTTAACAAATGTTATCTTACTCTGTACAAAGCCTTCTGATGCAATCCCATTTGATCCTAATAACTTTGACCATGATATCATTATATTATTATTTTCTTTTTGGAATTGAGAAAACCTAGGCTTAAAGAAGGTTAAAAAAAACTTGTCTAGTGAAGTTAGTAAGTGGCAATATGGGGCTTGAGCTCAACCTGCTATTGCTAAGTCACTTCAATAGTGTCTGAGTCTATGCAACCCCATAGATGGCAGCCCACCAGGCTTCCCCATCCCTGGGATTCTCCAGGCAAGAACACTGGAGTGGGTTGCCATTTCCTTCTCCAATGCATGAAAGTGAAGTCGCTCAGTCATGTCTGACTTAGCGACCCCATGGACTGCAGCCTACCAGGCTCCTCCATCCANTGGCAGAGTCTGTGGTTCCTTGGAGTCTGCCCTGCCGTCTCGCCCTCTCCCTGCTTCAGGCAGTCTGCCCCAGTTTGCCTGCTTTTTGGTGCAGTGGGCACATGTGGAGTGAATTCCCAAGGATGGGTTTGAGAGTTTGCTTGATGTGTCTTGGGAGACAGAACTCAATTTGAAATTGTAGTCACGTGGAAGAGTGGGTGATCATTAAATTAAAACACATATGCCCCAATGTTCACTGCAGCACTATTTATAATAGCCAGGACACGGAAGCAACCTGTGTCCATCAGCAGAGGAATGGGTAAAGAAGATGTGGTATAAATGTACAGTGGAATATTGCTCTATAATAGAAAAAAATGAAATAATGCTGTTTGCAGCAACATGGACCTAGAGGTTGTCATACTGAGTGAAGTAAGTCGGACAGAGAAAGACAAATGCCTTATGATATCATTATATGTGGAGTCTAAAGTGTGACACAAACGATCTTATCTGCAAAATGCTCACATACATAGAGAACAAACTTATAGTTACCAAAGGGGAAGTAGGGGGATAAATTAGGACTTAGGGATTAGTGGATGCACATTGAAGGACCTACTGTATAGCACAGGAAAATGCATTCCATGTCTTGTAATAACCTATACTGGAAGAGACTCTGAAAAAGAATACACATATGTATATATATATGAACAAATCACTTTGCTGTGTACTTGAAATTAACACAACATTGTGTATTAACTATACTTCAATGAAAAGAAAATTGCCAGAAAGCTGTTTTAGGAACTGGAGATACAGGGGAAGAAGAAGCAACTGGTTCTCAAGGAGCTCAATGTCAAGAAGACGATGACAGTAGAGAGAGAGACACTAGAACAACAGCATTACACAGTTTGGCAGGCGCTTGACTCACATGAAAGGTGTTAGAGGAGGTGAGGTCTGAACAGGACAGCCTGGAGGGGTGGGGTGGGTGATTAAGCTAGGGTGGGTGTAAAGAAACGTTCATCCCCCATTGAGACGTTGAAACCATGAGAAAATGGTAAGGGGTGGTGGAGGACCACCGTGTTCACAGTGGGATTGTAGAGACTACCCAGCTTCTGTGTATGTTCCATCAGTTACAGAAAGAGACCAGGAGTGGGAGATGAGTTTTTATTTTATCTCAGAGCTAAAGGAAAGCTTTCTCATAGTTGCATAATGATCAGGTGGGTGGTTATTACTCCAAACTTGGTGGCTTAAAACAACACAGATTTATTTCTGCAGGTAAGAGTCTGGTAGGTGTCAGTGGCTACAGTGAAGATATAGACGGTGCTCTTCCCAAGAGACTTGAAGGAAACACCTTCGTCACTCATTCAGAGCAGCTAAAGGCCATTGGGTACTTCTCCTGTGCCAGCCCTGTGATCAACCAGGAATGATTCTCTGATATTAAGGATTCGTGTAATTGCATTGGACCCACCTGAAGAGTCAGAGAGAATCCCCCCTCTCAGGATCCTTAGCTAACTGACCTCTGCAAGTCCCTTTTGCCACATAAGGTCACACACTCGCACGTTCAAAGGACCAGGGCCTGACCTTTGGAGAGGCTGTTGTCCTGCCTGCCTCAGCCTGCCTCTTGCCCCTGGTTGACCCTCATTGCTGGCTACACTGTTTTGGCTTTTGGTACTTGCATCTGGATTTCTCTACAAATTTCTGCCCCTTGAAGGGTGATTCGAAATGTGGAACCTTTGGATAGTATCCTAAATCTAGAGAATGAAAGTGGGCATTTGAACTACACGTCCAGTTATTCATATGGAGGTTAAAGTTGGGGAAGCACGGCTCTGAGTAGCTCGCACGTTTTCGTCTCCTTCTGTCCTAGAAGATGTACATTCTTGGTGTCTTGCTGAGATTATGGAGGGAGGTTTGATTAGGCAGATGCCCCGTGCTGGTACCAAGTTGTCTCCTTGCCTCTGATCCCCACTGACACCTGACGTCGCCCTGGTTCTGCATCTATGCCTGCATCTTGGAGTCACAGCATCTCCAAGGTCAGGAGGTCACTGCCAGCAAGGGTAGAGGGCACAGAGAATCCTGGGGGAGCAAAGGAAGTACTTTTAAATGACACAGTCTGTTCAAATCCCTATGCTGATGAAGCAGCCAAGAGCAGGGAACTCTGATGCTCAGTGAATCCAGGCTGTTAGCCGCGGTTCCCGGGGAGTCCTGTAAGCCCAGGAAATTGGCTTCGTGTGAGTCTGTGGGGCTAGATGGGACCCTACATGCACAGGGCTGGGTTAGTTTGTCGGAGACTGTGTATGAAGCAGGCTTTATTCTAGGACATTGGTCCTGGTTTATTTCAGTCACTACCAAACTTGAGGACCCGGATACGTGTCTATAACCGACAACACCGTGCAGGGTCTCAGTTTGACGTGTGGATGGAAGAATGTCTGAACGTGATGTAGTGACTGTGGGGTTTTCCCCTGTTTGTTCTGCCTCTTGCCTCCTGCCCACCATCCACTCCTTCTAAACCACAGGATGATGGTGTCAACATTTCTGAGAACCTGGGGCTACATTCAAAAAAGCCATCAATATGGTTTTGATAAATCCCTCCGAAGGTTGTGCTGGCCGAGGATGTTTTTGGTTCAAAGTGTTAGGATGTGTGGTCCCATTGTAAGCAATGCAGGCTTCTGCAGAGGAGATCTCTGGTCTCAACGGTTCAGATGCTTCATTCAGGGCCTGCGTCCACTGCTTTGTGTGGAGTCAGTTCTGGGTTAGGAACTGCAGCAGGAGAGACACGCAGAAGAAAATAGGCGCAGACTGTCCTGTCCCTGCTGTCCTGTGGCTCTGTGCATCCAAGCTGACACGTGTACGCCTGGGGAGAAGGAGAAGGAGGGGCCCTCCCTGTCTACTCATCCTCGGCTTAGAGGCTGCATGGCCATCACTGAAGCTGCTCGTCTCAAGACCTGCTTCCCTTGGCAGTGAGTCCTTGGGCCGCCCACAGGGCCGGGTGAAAGGACCTGTATTAGCTTTCCTTTCACACCCTGACAGGTGCCATCACTCTTGTGGGTTTTAATTAAAATGTTTAATTAAGCACAGTCCTAGCAGGAGAAAGTCAGCTCTCATCCTGGCCACGTCCCCAGGCTTGTGTGGGAGGAGGCAGAAGGCCTGGCGGGGGCCCAGGAGGGACCTTCAGTTTCCTGCAAACACAGAATGTGCAGTGATCAGGTGCAGAGGGATGGTTACTTTGCTTTTTCCTGGAGCCTGGCCTCAGGTCTACCTTGGAAGCACTGAACCGGGGCTTCAATAAACCCTTGTCCCTGCTCTTGCCCTCCTCTCCCAACCCTGTGGCGTGGTGTCCAGTGTTCCTGTGTTTCCTCAGAGTCCCTACATCATCCCCACTCCAACCCACACTCAGTATTTTCCCCACCTCGCTGCCCAGCCCATGCCCTCCTAAAACGTGCCACCCTTCTCCTTTATCCCTGGCCGCTGCCCAGATGGAGGTTGCAGTCTCTGCTCTACCTGGTGGCGGTTCTTGGTCATGCCTGATCTCAGTGAATAACACATTTTCTGAAAGATAGCTTATTCTCCAGGATAAGGAAAGGGGATTTCAGCTTAAGGGAAGATAGTTTTGACCAAACACATCCTTTGGGCACTCCTCAAAGCAAGGCCAGCTTCCCTGGTGGCTCAGATGGTAGAATCTGCCTACAGTGGGGACAGAGGATGAGACGGTTGGATGGCATCATCGACTCAATGGACGTGAGTTTGAACAAACTTTGGGAGGTAGTGAAGGACAGGGAAGCCTGGCATGCTATAGTCCATGGGGTTGCAAACAGCTGGACATGGCTGAGCGACAGAACAGCAAGTCACATTGACTACTTGTACAATGTTGTGTCTTGCGTACAGTAGTAACTCAATAAAAAGTTACACAGACTCTCCATCCACCTTCCAGGCTACTTGGCCTCAAGTTCGCTTACCTCCCTTCCTTTGCAAGATCAAAGCTGAAACAACCATGAGACACCAGCAGCGAACTCTGCTGGGAAATGTGTGTGAAGGGTGGATGGAGTTGTAACTGCTGTGTTCTCTTCTGTTTTATAAGCTGGGCTGCTGGTAATGAGACGATTGCTATTTTTATTTTGCATGCTTACCTCTTTATTTGGCTTTGTTGGGTCTTAGATGCAGCTCTCAGGCTCAATTGTCCTGATTCTTGTGGGAACCTAGTCTTTGACCCGGTCCCCTGCATTGGAAGGCAGATTCTCATCCACTGGACTGCCAGGGAAGTTCCAGCAATTTCTTATTTATAGGAAATAATTTTGAAATATAAAACCTGAAAAATAGTAGTGTCCCATGATGCAAGGAACCAACATCTCAATGTTGAAGATAGAAGTAAGTTGCTGAGTGCTGACCTGCAGGAGCAGCGTCTTCACACTCCCACTCTCTGGTTAGCAGCTGATAATGAGCAGTGGGGAGGAGAGTGAGCATCAGGTCTGGGTGTCGATTCTTCTCATTCTTCTGGGCCAATGCTGGTGTCACATCTGCCCGCTGAAGGGCCTTTACAATTGTTCCTTTTCCCCAGGTCACTTTCCAGTAAGTGTTCCTGTCTCAGGGCTGGGGGTGGGGACCGTGTCTGGAGTGACGGTGGCATTCAAGGGGGCATGTATGATGATGCATCAGGTTTTCCTTATAGCCTGCCCTTCCTTTTGCAGATGGCACCTGTATTACAGTCACCTCCAATTAGCCCGTCTGAATGTGCCATGTGTATCCTTCTGGGGCCCGAGTGAGTCAGTGGTGAAAGGATAGATCTGGGGGACTGGTCACTAGGTAGCTGCTTGGATGGAATCCCAGGTGAGTGGTGACGTCCACTAAGGCAATGCAGGAGGTCACAGTAAAGGTGGAGGCCAGCCCTTTGTAGAAGCGTAGACATGTCCGGGAATTGCTGAGCTGTACCCTGGGCTCCATGGGTGGAGCCCCACACTTCCTCCTTGGAAAGCTGAGATGATAACATGTGTTCACCCTGTCTCTCAGGTTGGCTGTGAGAAGTGCACGAAATAACTTCTGAGTTGTTGAGAACACCATCTGGGTGCTCCTGAGACTAATGGGTGACAGGCCTGGGGTACAGGAGCAGTATAAGACCAGGGTCAGGGGACTTCTCCCCGAAAGTGGGAGCCAGCATTCTGGGCTTGCTGAGCTGATTCTGTCCTGACCACGAACATCCTCTTTGTCCAGGACCCATTGTCTGAGGGTCTGTGTCCTGGGACTGTGCTGGCATGACTGAGGATGCTTTCAGAGGAAGTCTCAGAGATTTTGTGTTTCTTTCATCAAACTTCTTTTCAACAATTCCTTAAAAAAAAAAAAAAAAGGTCAGTTTTAAGGAGTAGGTATGACTCTTGCTCCAAAAGCTCAGATGTGAAGTAAGTATCACACATACTTCCCTGGTGGGTCAGTTGGTAAAGAATGCAGAAGACTGCCTGAAATGCAGGAGACCTGGGTTTGATCCCTGGGTTAGGAAGGTCCCCTGGAGAAGGGAATGGCTACCCATTCCAGTACTCTTGCCTGGGAAATCCCAAGGATGGAGGAGCCTGGCAGGCTATATATAGTCCATGGGGTCACAAAGAGTCGGACACGACTTAGTGACTAAACCACATNAAGGTCCCCTGGAGAAGGGAATGGCTACCCATTCCAGTACTCTTGCCTGGGAAATCCCAAGGATGGAGGAGCCTGGCAGGCTATATATAGTCCATGGGGTCACAAAGAGTCGGACACGACTTAGTGACTAAACCACAACAAATGCTTTAAAAAATCAAATCATACTAAGTCCAAGTTTGAGCCTGTGTCTCCCTGAGTTGATGGGAAATTCAGTCAAGGTCTTTCTCAACCCACCTTCCACCTCCAGTCCCTGGAGTCCCACCTCCACCTTCCACCTCCAGTCCCCGGAGTCCCAGGCAGAGTTGCACAGCTGTGGTTGCGTACATTTCCAGTTGGTACCACTAAGACCCCCGTCACAGAATTCCCCATTGCCTTTGGAGTCCGGTGGTCCTGCTGCTTCCAGGCTGAGTTCTGGCGACTGAAGTCTGTCTGGCCTCCCGCATGGCCGCTCTGATACCCACCGGGGTCCATGAGGCCCTGTTAGGGGCTCCTCCTGGACACGGGTCTGACTTCACAATGAATTCAGAGCTATCTGTCCTTTCGTTAGCTGGGGCAGCTCTCACCCCCTCTGCTGCCCCCATCCTCTCTTTTCCAAGGCAACTTCTCTCCCTCTTGCATTGGCATCTCATGAGCCTACGCCCCTAAAAAGAAAGGGCAAGCATTTGTCCTTGGATCATCGGGCTCAAGTCACCAACCTTCCCCTTAGTCGAGGACATGAAAGCTTGGTGTCCGTCCTGGAATACAGGTAAGAAAAAGTACAGGGAATCCCAACTAGTATTGCAGAACGGCTGTTTTCTGGGCGTTGCTTGTCTTACGCTGAGGAAAATGAGAATGTAAGAGTGCCTGGGGAAAGGGTGAGAAGTCCTGGGATGTTCCTGGTGGGTGCTGCTTGATCTAGACCCTCAGGATGGGTAGTCCTGTAGTTTCTAGGAGTTAGATCCAACTCTCTAGTTACTTGTTTACAGGCCCAAGAGAGACCTTCCCTTGCAGGAGAAGGAGAATCTGAATGTACAACACATCTTCAAGTGAGGCTTTTTGTTGTAGGCATTTATTTAAAGTACGTTCCTTCCTTAAAGCCCACTTGGAGACTTGATATGACTTGCTTTGTCTCCCAGCAACGTCAAAAGAATTGATAAGAGTGGCATTTTTTTCCTTAACATGTGCTTTCGCTCAGGGGGAAAAAAAAAGGCAACCAAAACCCTGAAACTTCTAAAGCAGTTCCCAAAATAGACCCAGAGAGAAAGAGAAAGTAAAGCATACTCTGGAGCCCTCCTCGAGGGAACAATTTTAACCTCGAGAAAAAGACACGGGGCACGCAGGGCCCTCCTGCCAGCCACAGACGCACGTCAGAGCACAAACCCTCTTGCCTGAAAAATATCCTTCCCACTTCCCTGCAGAGGGGATCCTAGACTCTTAGAAGAATTCTGGACACTCGTGAGGCCAAGCCTGGGTAGAACTCAGGTCCTGATGTGGGCGCATATCTGACAGCTCTGCAGGCTGTGTGCCGAGTGCCCGGATGTAACTGGAAATACTCTGAGCTGTGGAGTTCCTGATGGCTTCTGCCTCACCTCCCATCACTCTCCTGTGTTCCTACCACCCAGGCTCTTCCAGGCTCTGTGTCTGTCACTCTGCTTTGTCCTGTCTCCTCCTGCACCATCCAGGGCATCTTTCCTTGGCCTGGTACCTGGGCCGTGTCTGCAGGTGGATATCTGTCCTCCTCGTGTGTTCCCGTAGCACACAGGACTTTTTTCCAGATGACATCAGATGGTCCTGAGTTTTCTCTTTGTCTCTCCCACCCTGGACTACAGGACCCACAAGGACAGACGCTATTCTAGTTTTTCTGTCTGTGTCTGCACTGACTAGTGGTCACTCAGCTGTTTCTTGGCTAAGAAGTTAACTGCAGAAACGAGATTCCTCGTTCTGAACAGGCTGAGGAGACATTCAGACCTATGGAGCCTTGGACGACTATCCAGATCTCAGTCTTATCAGCTGCAAATTAGGGATGGTGGTATCTTTGTGATTGGCAGAGAAGTCGAAGGGCGCAACACACATAAGGCACCCAGTGTCTGTCCCCGAATAGGAGCTCCATGGTGATTGTGACTGTGATGCTTAGAGTTAATGTTACAGGAAATGTTGATGTTTAAACTCCTTATTCCCACTGGGAAACTAGGTGCTTTTAGTTTTTATTTATGGAGTAGATGTTTTTGCTGACAATTCCAACCTCTTAGCACCTTACCCCGAAGATTTAAAAAATTCTCCTCTGATCATCACATTGGTTTCTCTCTCCAGTTTTCTAAGCCTCCTGCTTGGCCACTAACCAGCACTGGGATGAGAGCTCGGGATGACCCTCTGTGATGCAGGTTAGCATGCAAGCCTGGAATCATAGCACCCAAAGCTGCGAGGAATTGTGTTTCTCTGTCTTGGTTTCCTCACCTGTGAAGTGGATGTCAGGATGTACTGATCTGTTCTTCTGGAAAGAGACCCTTGCTCTCACTGGTTGTGTGGGTGTGTGCATGCACATGCACACACACTCAGTTGTGTCTGACTCTCTGTGACCCCAAAGACCACTTCCTTTTTCGGCTACACAGATTTGTCTTCAGGACTGCCTATTCTTTGCTCTGCTGCTGCTGATGCTAAGTCACTTCAGTCGTGTCCAACTCTGTGCGACCCCATGGACTGTGCGACCCCACCAGGCTCCTCCGTCCCTGGGATTCTCCAGGCAAGGATACTGGAGTGGGTTGCCATTTCCTTCTCCNCCTGCGCCTGGAGGGTCAGCCTGCGCCTGGAGGGTCAGCCTGCTCCTAGAGAGTCAGTCTGCACCAGAAGGGTCAGCTGATAGGATGCTATGAGAGGTGGGTTCCCTGAGTGAGACTGCTCACAGGCTAGGACTTAAGTCGATGAATGAAGTGTCCTGACCGGCTGGACGGACGCTCACACACACAGGGCAGAGGAAGCTCGGTGGTCCTGGGGCCGCACAGAAGCAAGTCGTTGCCTGACAGCACAGGCCAACGTGGCGATGGGCTTCCATGGGGCGAAAGCTGGTGGGTCACAGATTCGAACGTGGTGTGTCCTATCGAAATTTATTGCTGAATTAGAAGTAGTTGTGAGTCAGGTATTGGGAGAGCCCAGAACACCACCTGCAGAGCCCGGGCATTCCAGAGAGCAGGGTGAAAGCCAGAGTTCTGATCCAGAGTCCACTGAGCAAGACTTCCCAGCACTTCTGTCCAAAGGTGCATCTCCAGTTCATATACAGGCAATGGTACCTCTGTTGGGAAATTCCCACAATGCATTTCGGAAACAGGATGGAGTAGCTGGACACAGGAACCCAGAGCTTTGCTTTCTTCATTTCAAGCACCTCACTTCCTGGGTTGTGTTCCCACCTGGTGACATCGTCTTCTCTTGGGCTTCGTGTCCCTTTCCTCTTGCTGGTGTGCTTGCTGGTGGCCGAGCCCTTGAGGAGGCCTTGTGGGCTGAGCAGCACTGGTCAGCTCCTTTCCTGAACCGGCCATTCGGTCTCAGTCCATGGGTTCTCTCAGGTGTCACTGGTGGCCGAGCTGCCCTCCAGAGAAGGCTCACGTGCATCCAGACAGCAGGTCTGGGGTCAGAGCCTCAGAGAAGACCGAGATTCCCGAGGTGTGTGGTCTGGAGCAGCTGGGAAGCCCTCTTTCTTTTTGGAACCTACTGGGACAGCCTCGTTCAGCGTTCTGGTGTCTGTGTCCCCCAAGGGGAGCCCTCGTGTGGAACTGGAGGCTGCTGGGACCAGCTGTTGGGTTGTGAGATGAGGAGGAAAAGGCGGTGAGCTGCAGCTGACTGCGCTTGCATTTGTCATGGTCCTGGGGTCACCCTCGCCGCGCTGTGACGAACAGGAGTGTTGGCGGGCAGCTGAGGAGCAAGGTGCCACTGTTTTCTGCTCTCTGGGGGCCTGGTGACCTTGAGGGCCACAGGGCCTCCTTCACTCAGACCCATTTAGCAGATGTGGTTCTGCTCCGCTTGGGGTCAGTGTGGACAGGTGAGCTGAGGGCTAACACAGCCTCTTTAGGCGTTCACGTCTGGCCTTCAGCCTCTTAGTCTGAGGCTTCTGATACTGCGAAACTAGGGAAGTCCATAGCCTTTGACCTGCCCCTAACATTTTCTAAGTCTGAATTAGATGAGGTTGAATCCCAGCAGGATCTCCAGGAGAGCCAAGGCCCTGTCCCAGCTGCTGGTTGGCTACACACTGCCCCGCTCCATCTGCCCACCTCCTGCCTTGGTTTTCGGGACCACCTCTGGCACCAGGAGGCCTGTCGCTGAAGCATGTTTGTGGGGGTACCTGGGGGAAATGCATGCTTTCTGCTGCCTCCCTGGGTGTTTCTTATGCTTCACACCCTTGACTGCCAGGGACTGGGGGGCCAGAGGGTTACCTGATCCAATAACACTTCCCCGATTCCTTGTTGTAGACTATTGGGGAGAGTCTTATTACACTGACCTCATCGACTTGCATCTGGGTGGTATGTATGCAGACCTGTTACAGAACTAACCCTGCTGACTCCCCCACCCCCCGCTCCCACTCACAAACAGCAAGAAGTCAGCCTGATAACCATAACCGGATGATAAAGCACAGGCCCTTTTCCAGCTCAAACGGAGCAGTGTGCTGACTTGGCCTCGCCCATATGTGCCGAGAGAGACCTGAGACAACCCTTGCTGCTGGGGTATTTTAATTCTCTGTAAATTTAGAGGTTCACCAGCCGCAGCATCAGCCTCTGATCCGATCTGCATCCCAGCCCCACTGACACCGTTGGGTCGTTTGATGGTAGCAACACGTGTGCATGCACATACACACTCAGGCAAGCACACACATGCTCCACCACGACCTTCCCAAGCCCCCTCCCTCACACCTCCCGCAGGATGCCCATAGCCTCCGTCAGCGCATGTTCGTGCTGACCTGAAAGGCCCAGGTGCCCTGGGCAGGCGTCTGAGAATGCCCCCCACCACTCTGTCCTGGGACTGCTGTGTCCTCTTTTCACCAAACTCAGAAGTCAAGGCTGGTTCCATGTGTATGGTCCCTGCAGCCTCCGAGCCTCCAGACTGGGCCTGTTAGAACTACAGTCTCACCCCCTCCTCCCACCGTCACCCCTGACCTTCTGAGTCAGGGACCCTGGAGGTGAGGCCTGGTCACCTGCTTTAGCAAGCGTCCCAGGCCACTTGTACAGTAGAACCACTGCCTCAGAGGAGTCCAGTCTGTGGGTGTCTTGCCGTACAAGGCTCACCATTCGTGTTGGACCAGAGAAGCACCCAGGCAGGAGTGTCGCCTCTAGACCTGGGTGGTGACTTCCCTGGACGGCTGCCCTCGCGTCAGGAGCCGCGCCAGTGGCTAAGCCCGGGGCTCCCAGGCCCAGCGCTTTCTTGGAGTCCTTCATCCTGGTCAGGCGGTCAGACCTCTGTCGCCCAGGCAGGCTCCGTGCCTGAAAGTGGTCTCAGAAGGGAAGAGCGGACAAGATCTTTCTCTCTCATTTTTTTTTTAACCATAATTCCATCCTTCTAAGAGTGTCTCTTCCTCGCCCATTCATTTAAAAACCAAGCATGATTATAATTGCAACTCAAGATAGAGCCCTGGCCTTAGGCTACACCAGGAAGGAGGCTTCCGGCCCCCTTGGGGCAGGTGTCCTGGCCGCCCCTCTGGCCCCGGGTGTCCAGGCCCGCCCTCTCCACGGCCCTCCAGGGCTTGAGCTTCCAGTGTCCAGGTGCTGCCACCCATAGCCATTGGTGCTGTAAGAGGGCTCATGCTTACACCCCAGCTAACAGATCCCACCCTGACTAATATCCTGGACTCACTTTCTGCCTCCTCCTGACACCACTGGGGACGTCTGTGTCAATTCCAATTGAGTCTCAATTGTTTTGTTTAATTCAAAGTCTCCTGGGAAGGACTGTCCAACCTATTTCTTTGACATTGCATTCAGCCTCCCCTCCCAGCTTGAGAACGGCAGCCACACTGATGACCTCATGTGGCCAGTTCTGCTCCCTTCACTCCTGGTGCTTGAGGGATAAGATGCTGGCTGTTTCCATTTCTGTGTCCCTGGATTCCAGCTTCCAGCCTTCCAAATTTAGAATTCCAACAAGTTCCGGGGGAGAGTGAAATACGTAGAAAGAGGAGCTCAGTGTGTCTCTGAATTATAACCCTCTGCTGCCTGACTTGGGTCCTCGCCTGTCAGCCCGCTGTGCCTCTAGGGGCTCCGTCCTCACGTGGCGGCGGCTGCCACCCACAAGTCTGGGAGGAGAAGGTAGATGTCAGAAGCAGCTCCTGTTTCAGTTCCTGCTGACGTCTCCTCCACGGAGCACTTGGCAGTCTCATTATTTGGTGGAATTTTACCCTCTTGAAATCTGGAGCCTGAGATGTAGAGCCTGATCACTTGCCTGCTGCATGTGCTCAGTTGCTCAGCTATAGCCAACTCTTGGTGGCCATGTGGACTAATAGCCCACCAGGTTGCATCCCCAAAGGGCCACAGGAACCCAGCACCATTGTGCTTCCTGTGAGTTGAGAGAGAGAAGTCCAGGTTGAAGTCCCTGCCCAGCCCCTCCCTGTCACACTGCCATGCCCCCCTGGGGTCTTAGAGTGGCTCTCAGCCGACTTTTAAAGGCTCCAGACATGTTGAAAACCTCCTTTTGAGCCAGAGAGTATCAAGACTCCTCTTCACAGAGCTGCACCTTGTGATTGCAGAGGACCCATTAAAGAACAGACAGGGTCCCGCTGCCCAGCCACCAGTCTTGTTGCTCTAGACCAGGAAGGAGACTTGGACGTCTTCAGGAGAAGACTGCATCTCTTCTGGAGAACTTTGAATTAGAAATATTTACAGCCAATTTCCGGTTTCCAGACTTCACCTCTTGATTTGTACATCTCCAGGGGAAATGGAAAGAGCATGAATGGTTTAGAAATGGCATAAGGGACTGGGGAGGGGTCTTCATTTTTTGCCATGGCTTGTGATGGGAGGTGGGGAAGCCCCCCGCCTGCCCACCCTGCTCTGAGCCTTCCCGTGTGGTCCGCCCCCCTGACTTGATGCTGGCAGATTGTTGGCTGATCTCTTCCGTCTGAGCATGAGCCTGGCTCGGTTCTGCTTTTAGGAAATTTCAGTCCTCAAGATTCCCCAGCGTTCCTGTGTGTGTGTGTGTCCCAGCCCGTGTGTGTGCATGTCCCAGCTGTGTGTGTGCGTATACACATGGGTGTCTCAGTCTGTGTATGTGTGTGCGCGCATGTCCCAGCCTGTGTGTGCATGTACACGTGGGTGTCTCAGTCTGTGTGTGTGTGTGTGCGTGCGCGTGCACGCATGTCCCAGCCTGTATGTGCGTGTACACGTGGATGTCTCAGTCTCTGTGTGTGTGTGCGCGCGTGTACATGTGGGTGTCTCAGTCTGTGTGCGTGTGTGCACATGTGTGTGTGGGCGTGTCCCAGCCTGTGTGTGTTTGTTAGAGCTGTTTTCACGGGCTTTTCCCTGTTCATTTCCCCCCAGTCTAGAGGTTTGCCTCATACTGAATTTCCCAATAAGGCATCTCCCCAGCTCTGTGCTTGTAGGCCAGGCCTGTCAGGGAGAACCTTCTGTCCCGTCAGATGCAGCACGCCGCCATGTGGCTTGAAACCAGCCACAGCATTCTAGCTACCCTGAGGGTCCCTGGAGTGAGGCGACGGGGTGNAAAAAGAGTCTCACTTTGTGCAAAAAGACTACTCTGTGTGCAAATGAATGAAAATGTGTGTGCTCTGAATGAAAATCCTCCCTTTCAAGCTGCTTGGGCAGAGCCTGCAGAAAAGCACCCGGAATTTCAACATGTTCCTCCATGTCTAAGATCCAGGCATGCAGCCTCACAGGAAGGATGGTTTAAAACCAGGCTCCCAGCAGCCACGAGGGGAGGCCTGGACCCAGATTCAGANCTCCCTTTCAAGCTGCTTGGGCAGAGCCTGCAGAAAAGCACCCTGAATTTCAACATGTTCCTCCATGTCTAAGATCCAGGCATGCAGCCCCACAGGAAGGATGGTTTAAAACCAGGCTCCCAGCAGCCACGAGGGGAGGCCTGGACTCAGATTCATAGACCTGAGGTGTCAAGGGATCCAGACAAACATGACTGACTTCCAGAACCAAAAGAGGCTGACCCAAAACAGGCATGTTCTCTGTTTCAAACGCTAAGCTGGGTGCTCAGACACAGTCATATCTGACTCTGTGACCCCTTGGACTTTAGCCACCAGGCTCCTCTGTCCATGGGATTCTCTAAGTAAGAATACTAGAGTGGGTTGCCATGCCCTCCTCCAGGGGATCTTCCTAACCCAGGGATTGAACCTATGTCTGTCTCCTGCATTGAAGGTGGATTCTTTACCACTGAGCCAGCTTGGAAGCTGTACCAGCCAGCAATCAGCACGTGTTTGTTTTGTTTTGTTTTCACAATTTGGAGACCATTTTTCAAGATCCTAAGAATTCAACATCCTAGCCATCCCATGTCTATACAGACATGTGTGAAATGCACGCTCTGCCCAAATTGAAGAATCATGGGAGTTTACCTCCCAGCAGAACAGAAAACTCATCAGGCAATCTAAAAACAGTGAATTTGGTCCTAAAAGTATTTTGAGACTAAATAATGAGTCACACCATGGAGGTGTCACAGTCATAGGGACATAAGTTATGATTTTATGAAACATGGATGACAAGGGCCTAGGGAGGTGCAGTTAGTCATAACAGAACAAAAAAAGTTAGGAGCCCCTTAATGCTTCCGAAGATTTCCTCTGTATCAAGACAAAGACACAACTGCATACAGAAGGGACTCAAACTTATAAAGCATATCCTGTGGCCTCAGGTAGTTTTTAATCTCATGGCAGGAACAGACATGGTAAAGGTGTTGACATGAGAAAGAACACGGAGCAATGCAATGAGAAACACGTGTGCTCAGGGCTCAGCAAAAAGGTGGCAATTGAATTGGACCTAAAATAAAGGAACTGATAGATCATCGGATATATTCACGGAGCAGTTTGAAAGGCTTCTTCTCAAAGCTTTTTTTTTTTAAGAGAGAAAAAATGCCTTAAAAAAAAAAGTCTTAAAGAGATGCATCACTTTTGACCCATAAATTTAACTTCTAGGAATTGGTCCTAAGGCAATAAGGCAATGCATGCTACTCATTATAATGTGGTTTATTATGAAATTTATTGAGATATCACAAGTAGCATCATGTAACTACACTAGGGCACTGGTTAAACAAGTAATGGCATATTAATTGGATGGAGTAGTACATAAAATTCACAAATTAATATGTATTGATGTAGAAAGAGTTACAAGGTTCTCTCAAAGAGAAAAGATAGATTTCCTAAATGGTATGCAAATTGGCATGCCATTTTTAATATCTACCTACCCATGTCTCTATGGAAAAATATTTAAAATATTAGATGCATGTTGTGTCTAATATTAATTTCCCTCATCTTTTTTTCCCCTTATTTACTATTTACTCATTAATTGTAGAAGAAAAAATAACCCAGAATGTCAGTTTGAGCTACATCTCTCTGGAATATTCTTTTCTGCCAGTGAATGTTTTTAAATATAATATTTAGTGGATTTTATCCAATTTGATACAAATTTCACTCTTAACAAAATTTCACTCTTTCTAGTTCTTTATAAAGATTTTTTTTTCATGAGAGTACTATGTCTTTATTTACCTACCTCTTATCTTTCCTTCATCTCTTGATTGTCTATTCCTTGCCAAGCTCTGAATTGTGAGTTAGATAGGGATTCCACAGTCTCACGCCTGGTGTCAGGGGAAATGCTTTCAAGTATTACCATGAAGCATTTGACTATAGTTCTTGTTACTGACTTACAGAGAAGGAGAATGGGTGAAAATTCAAACTGATTAGAATAATTCCCTCCAAGTGGTTGAAGTTCCACTAGCATCTCTGTAGATACTAAAAGTTTATAGACAAAAGGCAAAAGGAAAAATAAAAGTACTCTTTGTTTTTAATCCATTTAGCTGGAATGTGAACTCAAGTGAGCCTTGGAAAGCATCACTACAAACAAAGCTAGTGGAGGTGATAGAATTCCAGTTGAGCTATTTCAAATTCTGAAAGATGATGCTGTGAAAGNGTGCAGTGCTTCGGACAACGCCTGTATGAGGAAATGGGAGGGGTGGAAGCATAGAAAGAACGAGCGGAGACAGGAATTGCCACCAGACTGGCCGTGACTGCCCACTGTCCACAGCCCGTGGGGTCCTGCCGGCCCCAGGTCACGAAAGGCAAGGTGGTGTCAAGAGCGACCCTGAGCCGGGAGATGAGACTGGCTTCAGGCTGCTGTGTCCCCAGCCCTGCCACTCACGCTCTCTGGGCCTCTCCATTCGCCGGAGAGGGGCGACGTGGTGACCCTTCCAGGCCTGGCGCCTGCCCTGTCCTCGGGCTGCCTCCCTTTGTCGGGTTTGCTTCCTGAAGGAAGGCCCTCTGCACTGGGTAGGGAAGCGAGGCAGATCCTGGCCAGGGTGTGCACGGTTGACCCCGAGCCTCAAGGCCCTCCTTGGATGGCAGAGCTGCCGATACTGTCCAGGCAGCCTCTGGGGCCAGTGCTGGGGCTCGCTGAGGCCACCCATGTGCCTGTGTTTTGATTTCTGACACACTCTCACGCTCAGTGCACACAGCCCTCTGGAATCCATGAGATGTGCCTGGCTGCACGATGATAAGTTGCAGCTTTTCAAACTCTTGACTGGTGGCCTGCCCTGTTCTCGGGGAGGGAGGGTGCTGGCGACTGTCACGCCCTTAGGGCCGCGGGCTGTGGGCGCTCGGGGTGGTGACTGGGGTCTGCGAGTGATGCGCAAACAGGAGCACGTCCCCGACGAGACTAACGTAAGCGACTTCTGTTTGCTGTGAGAGGGTCGACCACTCTGTACCTCCCCGAGTGAACCACATCTGTGTCTCTGACATCTCCAGATGAGGTGAGGTTAGCTCCAAACTGCACCTCTGTGTCTCCCTTGCACACTCACATCAGGTTCAGGTCTGGGGTGGAAACTCACCTTGTTTGGTTGGTTTCTCTTCATAAAACAGTATTTATTGGTTGGTTTTCTGATTATGAAGTATACACTGTGCAAACACCAGAGCACTCAGGAAGGTTAAGGAAGAGCGTCACAGCCAGCCCTTTGGGGCTCTGGCCCTTTTGTGTCTGCACTGCCCGTTGTCACTGGGGAGCCCCTCCAAATTTCTGTCCTGAGTCCTGTTCTGTGGTCTTACCCTGTCTTCTGTACGGAAGGGCGTCTGGGACGTGCTCCGCATAAAAGGGTCTAAAGCTGTGTTCCGTGATGTCTGGAAAGGGAAGCACGGTCTTGCTGCACCTGCAGGCACAGGCTTCCTTCTTTGGATGCGTGTAACTGTGTTGAGTCCCTGACCTTGCTGATGAGCACGGATCCTGTTCCACTGTCTCCACAGCCTGTTTGTGTGTAACATCTGTCCCAGGGGGCAGCAGAGGTGGGGACCCTATCGTTTGAGGGTGTGTGCAGGTGTCTGAGCACCAATCTTGAGACAGAGAAGGCTGGAGGTAGGCGAGTGCAAGGCAAGAGTGTTTGTAAGAAAGGAGCTTCTTGCTTGCCTCCGTGCCCGCTGGCCATGGCCTTGTCCGCCCGGAACACGGGGTCACTGTGACTGTTGCACACCACCACACACACAGCCTCTGCACACACCCACCACACACATGGCCTCTGCACATACCCTACACACACGGCCTTTGCACACACACACACAGCCTCTGCACACACACACATACCACACATGGCCTCTGCACACACACACACACCACACATGGCCTCTGCATACACATGCCACACACATGGCCTCTGCACACACACACACACACCACACATGGCCTCTGCACACACACACCACACACATGGCCTCTGCACATACCCACCACACACACACAGCCTCTGCACACACACACCCCCCACACATGGCCTCTGCACACACACACACACCCCACACATGGCCTCTGCACACACACGCCACACACATGGCCTCTGCACANTTCCTTTAGGATTGACTGGTTTGATCTCCTTGCAGTCCAAGGGACTCTCAAAGAGTCTTCTCCAGCACCATATATCATTAGTCCTCTATAAACATAGTTAAGCAGTCTGTAATGTGGCAGGCAGTGCAGACAGTACAAGATCAGACACAGCCCCTGGCCAGTGGACCTGTTACATAAACAGGAAGGGAAGCAATGCCAGACCTGAATGAAGGGGACAACAGCACTGACCTGAGGGAGGAAGCCTGGTTTCTCCCAGTGATAGATGCCAGATCTCTGCCTTGATGGGATGCATGGCTTGGGTCGCACTTGGGCAGGTTTTTTTTTTTTTTTTGATGTGAAACTCTTTAGCTATTGGCTGGGCTTGGGGTTTGAGGGCTTCTGAGGAGGAGAGTGTTAGGTGCAAATGGGAGAAAACTGGGTCTTCTTACCAGAGATAGACATCACCTGGTCTAGGAAAAGCTTTGAAACTGGGGGGGAATGTGGGTACCAACAGTGCTGTAGCCCTGGCAGCATCCTCGCTCTGCTGTTACAAGCAAAAGGGCTGGGCTATGCAGAGTGGATGGAGACAAGGAGAGAGCCTGAACGCAGAGTTCGGGGGAGTTGCTACAGATCCCCAGAACTTGTAGCTCAGGTGTCTTTTTCCTCATAAAGACTGAATTTGTCTCATAATCTGTGTGGTTGAAGCTCCAAATGCTGATGAAAGCTGAAAGAAAACATGGATATTGTAAAAACTTCCAGTCTACTTACAACCTAGTCAGAAGGGAAAAGTGAAGCAGGAGAAAGAATCAAGGGTGGAGACTGCCTGGTTGGCCAGTGGCTGGTATTCCACAAACTTCCGATTCAGGGACGGGAGTTTGATTCCTGGTCTGGGAACTAGGTACAGCATACTAGGTCCATACTACATGGTATGGCCAAAAAGTAACATAAAATTAAATAAAAATTAAAAAATGAAATGAGAGCGAGTACCATCATCCCCAGGCTCTGCCTGCAAACCATCCACTTGGCATCTCGTGGGCCCCAAATCACAGCCCACACTCCTCAGACCAGATGGGCTTGCCGAGATTTCTGCTGGGGACCTGAGACTCCAGGACAGACTATGTCCTGGTGCTGCACACCATAGGCATCAGCCGCCTTTCTGAGGGTGTTGACAGCNTTATTGATATTTCTCCTGGCAATCTTGATTCCAGCTTGTGCTTCATCCAGCCTGGCATTTCACATGATGGGAAACCTTTGGGATTGTTGATAGTATTAAGTGAGATTCTGAATATAAAGTACTTAGAGTTCAAAGCATAAATATTCAATAAATGTGTTCACATGTGTAACAATGAAAAGAAATAGGTAAACTGAGAAGTAAGGAATAAAGTTGTCCCAGGACAGAGGCAATAGGAATACTAAGGGACAGAAACAGGAAAAGAAGGCCATAATAACAAAGTTGACAATAGCGTGAGAGATTGAAGGAAAATCAAGATAATATCATACCATGGAAGCCACAGGAAGCACAGGTTATTTCAGAAAGAAGCTCTTGGTGAACAGTGTCAGATCCTGCTGTAAAAGGAGGCATCTTAATTTAAAGAATAGGAATATTAAGTGGAAAATTCTTGCCTGACATCATATAGAAAAAATGGTGAAGTGAGACAGCAACTATGTATTCAATCCAGGAGCTATGCTGCCTTTTCCCTCTGCAACAGAATATCTGATTTTAATAGACATCAGGGTGAATATATGTCTCAGTCTTCATTACATGTTGACTTGGCTGTTTTCACTTTCACTTTTCACTTTAATGCATTGAAGAAGGAAATGGCAACCCACTGCAGTGTTCTTGCCTGGAGTATCCCAGGGACAGCTGAGCCTGGTGGGCTGCCGTCTATGGGATCGCACAGAGTCGGACACGACTGAAGCGACTTAGCAGTAGCAGNCGACTCTTAGCGACCCCATGGACTGCAGCCTACCAGGCTCCTCCGTCCATGGGATTTTCCAGGCCAGAGGACTGGAGTGGGGTGCCATTGAGGAATATGCAAATGGCTGTCTCTCTCTGCATTCTGGGGCCACACAGGGGTCCTGGTTGCCCAATCTGGTCAGCACCGAGACAGCCACAGAGGATGGATCGTGGTTGGTGGAGATGTGCCTGAGGCTGTTAGCCCTGGAGAGATGATTGTACTTAAGTTTGCAGTCTTCTGATTCTGGTTATTTCCTGGGACAGCAGACTGCTGGGCACACACAGGATGCAGTATCAAGAGACAGTTCCAGAATAACATGATTTATATGGGGGAGGGACCTGGGGTTTATCTCAACTAGGTTCCTGGCTGAGAGTGCATTCTCAGCACTCTTAGGCCCCCGAGATCCTGATCCAGGAGGTCTCAGGAGAGTGTTAGTTCACAGATTTTAAAAAGTGCCCCAGATAATGCTGTTGGACAACGTCTAATTTAGTCCTCTTTACCCGTCTATGAAGAAAGCCTCCAGCCTGGGAAACTGCCTTTCTCTAGGGAGCAGTTGTAACCGAGAGCCAGAGGAGCTGAAGGCGGCAGACTCCCAGAGCATGCCTGGCCACAGACCTGTTCCCCTGAAGGCAGCCCATCTTTTTCAGTGGGGCACTCACTGCCTGCATTTTTAGAATGATGATGGCCAATAGCTGTGGGCCCCAGCCCCTGTCCCCTGTGCCCAGGATGGGACAGCTTCCTTCTACCAGCTCACCCTGTGGGTTGGGGGACGTTCCCCCATACAACTCTCTTTAGCACAAAATGTGCCTCTAATGGAATGTCACTTTTCAGGGCAGCAAATTCACCTGTAAGCTTAAAATCCTCACCTGATTGCCTTCTATCATGAAATACAACTGTATCTGAAGATTGATGACTCCAGCTAAGCCTCTAATCCTAATTCCTTGGATTAATATTGAACATTCATTCAAACTCTGTCTTCTGATACTAATTCTAGATGCTTATATTTTTGAGTGCTAATAGAAATTGTATTCAAAAAATCAACATCTAGAAATATAAATTTTATGTCCCAGAATGCATTCTGTGGCTTATTCTCAATTTTAGAATCGTCTTTCAACTTGGTTTGTGTTTCCTTGAAGCAGTCAGGTGGATGGGTCGAATCTGAGACCTAAAGGGGAGGATAGATTGCTTAGCTGTCAGAAGATGAGCAAAGGTCAGCCGGACAAACCTCAGTGTGGATTCTACACCAGTTAGACATTGAGTGAAAGTTTTGAGGAACTGTGGCTTCTCCAGGGTGTTCCCCATTAGGTGATCACGGATGTGTTTATTTCTCCAGTGAATTCTGCAAATCAGCCTCTATGCCACTCTGTAATCTTGGTGAAGTTTTCAAGAAATCCCTCAAGTGCATGTTTCCCTTAAGACACCACTCCTGCATCTATTCCAGTTGGACAACACTGTGCTGATTCCACAAAGATAGTGACAGTCTCCTGACCTCTAAATTCACGATTAATTATTGCATCCAGCACCCAAATCACCCCCAGTGTCCACGGGCCTGGCTTTATCTCTCAGCACACACAAGCCTGGCTTTTAATTAAAGGCCCTCCAAATTAAATGAAAACAAATTCAATTATTACATCTCATTGGTACAGCTCACAGCATATCCTGACAACATTTATCTGGTGGACAACCCAGGGAGAGTTCAGCTCCTGCAACCTAAATTAATGTGCCCAGCAAATTATTTTTCTTATCTTTGCTTGAACAGGTTTTTTGCCACTGGGTCAGCCCTAGCTGTGGTCTTCGTTGTCTCTGAACCAGCTGTGGTCTTGATACTGTTTTTTTCCTCAATCTTTTCTAATCTCTATCCAGTTCTTACATACTCTTGTTGCAGGGAGAGAGATTGGGTTCATGTCCTGCTCCCCCTGAAGACAGAGGATAATTACCCTGCAGTCTCTGCAGGCTTGCAGGCGTAGCTCAGATACACAGCCCTTATATTTAGATATCTACGGAGGGTACAGGGGATCATGTGAGCGTGGCTGGTGCCCCAGGCTGCCCGGAGTTTAGAGGCACTGAACTGTGATTGTTATGATCCTGTAATATCAATTGTTGTTGTGTGTAGTCACAAGTTGTGTCCAACTCTTTGCGACGCTGTGGACTGCAGCACGCCAGCCTTCCCTGTCCTTCACTATCTCCTGGAGTTTGCTCAAATTCATGTCCATTGAGTTGGTGATGCCATCCAACCATCTCATCCTCTGTTGCCCCCTTCTGCTCCTGCCCTCAATCTCTCCCTGCATCAGGGTCTTTTCCAGTGAGTNAAATTAAATAAAAATTAAAAAATGAAATGAGAGCGAGTACCATCATCCCCAGGCTCTGCCTGCAAACCATCCACTTGGCATCTCGTGGGCCCCAAATCACAGCCCACACTCCTCAGACCAGATGGGTTTGCCGAGATTTCTGCTGGGGACCTGAGACTCCAGGACAGACTATGTCCCGGTGCTGCACACCATAGGCGTCAGCCGCCTTTCTGAGGGTGTTGACAGCTGGGAGAGCGTGGTCATGGGGGACAACGCAGGCTTGTCACCTGTCCTCTTGTTTTGCACCCCGGGAGGAGCAGGCAGCCCCGATAAGCACTTTTCCTGAGTGTCCTATGTGCAGGAAGCCTTGTAAAAGCCTTTTAGGATGAATACAAGAGAAATGGAAGATCATCTCAAGGTATTTGTAATCCAATTCAGGGGGTGGAAAAAGCGCATGCATAGAGACACTCTAAAATGTCCAGTTCAGATTTCCCATGCTGATTTCCATAATTTTGCATATGTTTGCAATTCCTCTTAACACTTGGTATTGCTATTATTTGTTTATATCTTAATATTCTGCTCTAGACCAAGCTTTATCAGAACAGGGCCTGCGTCTTTGTTTTTTTTTTTTAATTTTTTTAAAATTTTGTATCCCCGCCAAACTTAGTACTGCCTCTGACATTTAGTGGTATTTGTTTACCTTTGAACTGAATAAAGTAAAAACCTAATTCCGGTGCCCCAGCCAGAGCAGCATCGGCCTCCCCTGCTCTCCCGTCACACTTGGTTGAGGCTTCTCCCTGGTACTGAATCAGTCTCATCTCATCCATAGGGTGCCGGAGATGGGGCAGAGGAGTGGGTGGGTTTAAGAGGCCGAACTTCAAGAGTAGGCTGAGTGGCCTCGATCAAGTCACTTCCCCTCTCATCTTCCTGCCTGTGAAGGATGCAGGAGGACAGTCATACTTTCAAGGATCCTAAAGAGGATGACAATAGTAACTCACGTGCTGGAGCGATGCCGGGAGGGAGAGTGT
This sequence comes from Neotragus pygmaeus, assembly GCA_006410875.1. NCBI lineage: Eukaryota > Metazoa > Chordata > Mammalia > Artiodactyla > Bovidae > Neotragus > Neotragus pygmaeus. The sequence continues at coordinate 3,775,088 of SJYV01050321.1, forward strand.
TATGTAACCTTTGGCTTTCCTTCTTATTGCAGTCCTGAAGGGTACTTTTCATGGCTTGAACTGTGTCCTCTGACTTGATGTGCATGCGTCTTGACAGTGGCATGGTATGGGTGAGCGTGACCTTGTGTGGAAGTAGGGTCTTTGCAGAGTAATCAGGTTATGATGAGGCCATCCTGGGTGACAGTGGGCCCTATCCAGTCACTGATATCCTTAGAAGAAGGGAAATTTGGGCTCAGAGACACACAGAGAGGGAAAATGTCATGATGCAGATGGACACCAGGGAGAACCATGTATTGACAGAGGCTGAAGGGATATGTCTGTAAGCCAGAGAATGCCAGGGACTGCCCGCCACCCTGAGCAGCTGGGAGAGTCAGTGCTTGCATGAGGAACCAGGCCTGCTAGCACTCGTGTTCAGAATTGAGCTTCCAGAACTGAGAGAGAGGAAATGCCTATTGTTGTCAGACACCCAGTTTGTGGTAATTTACAGGACGGCTGAGCTTTATCTTCTGTGTATTCATCCAACACAGCACCTAGTAGAATGCCTTGAAAGCAGAAGATTTTGGCCAATAAATATTTGTTGAAGTGGATGAAATCAGCCATAGGATATCATTAATGCGAGTCTAGAATTAGAGAGTAGTTTTCATGGGAAGTAGTGTTTACCAGCTCATTCTAAGTATTGCCTATTTGAAATTAAATACCAGGTGCATATTTGTCCAATTCAGCTTGTTATTGGGGTGATCAAATTGCACATAAAATTACTTTTAAAAACATAATGAAGGAAAGGAGGTTGCCATGAAAGGGTGATTTCCTCTGGGCACCTGTCCTTGATTCATTTCATCCAGTTCTGCCTCCTGCAGATTCTAGTTTCTTCCCATGACCCTGGGGACTCTTTAAATGAGAACTGATAGCTCCAAATAGAGAAATTTGAAACAAACTAATCAAGGTAACGTGTATGCATAACATTATGTTGGTCTTGAGTATAATTTCACTCATGAACGTTTTTCATCATTGTTCAGTGTTGAGTGCCTGGCCACGTGCTGGAGCAGAAGAGAGACAGGACAAGACAGGACAGGACACGGAAGAGAGAGACAGATAGAGGATGGCAACCGTGAACGCGTTCTGGGCTCTTCATTCTGGACCGGACCACATACTAAGTGCTGGCTGGATCCTTCTAACAGCTCAGTTAGGCCATCTACTTCAGAGATGGCACGACTTGCTGAGTGAGATTCGATCCCAGCCCGAGGTCACACAGTGAAGGCAGAGACCTGGCTCTGTGCCCCAGCATCTGACCCGAGAGCTCTCCAGTCTCCATGGAGAAGTCAGACACCCCTTGTCCCCCTGGATCCTGGGGTGTAGCCACACAGATGCTAAGCAAGCAAATTCCTGGAGTCATGGGAAAGGGCGTGAATGGGAACTCTTGAGGCAGAGACCCTAATTCACCATTTCCCCTGGGTACAGTGGGGAGAGGCAAGCCATCATCTCTGGCTGGTTGATTTTTAGAGATCCTACTCTGCTTTGGCTGCAGGTGTGCAGGTTGAGGAAGGGGTTCTGTGGTTGGAGTTTCTGTAGACACCTGTGGGGCAGGAGCATGGGGCAGGGCTTCTCAGCAGGTTTCCATTTAGAGCCAAAGGCAGGGCAGGGCCTGGGCTGCTGGGTTGGCCTCTCCTGCTTGTCCTGGGGTTCTAGTTGGTTTCTCTCTGGGTCCTGCTGCCTTGTCAGACTGATACTGACATAAGTGCGGGCAAGGCCTGTCCTTAGGGGTAAATGGGAAGATGTCTCTTGTCTCTGTGAGGAGATTAGGGGTCCTAGATGAGAGGTGGTGTGTGTCTATTGGAGAGTCTGACCGTCCCCCCCAACCCCACCCCCCGTGCAGCCACTCACCTGCTCGCCTGCAGCTCTTAGGATGGCAAAGCCCTTGCATGTGATGTTTCCAGGCTCTTTCTCCATCTCCACGGAGTCTGCACATCTGACCTGCTTGTGGCCAGGTTGACTTACAGGCGGACCATCATTCTGACTCAGACCAGGCTTTGTGTGCTTCCATACTGAGAGAGCTCTCTGCTGGGAGTGTCGTGTGCAGGTGCGGCAGGCTTCCCGGAGGAGGCTGCCTTTGAAAACCTAACTATACTCACCCCTTCTCACTTGAAAAGAGAGCTTGAAAGAGGACCCTTCTGAAAGAGAAGGGCCATTTTAGTAGCTGGTCGGGTATAAGGAGATGGTAAGGGGGAGAGTCAGCCTGATGGAAACATCCATTTTTGGGGCTACTCTTTTTTTATGGGGTGGGGGCGGTAATCTATTGATGTTTGGAGGGAATCCTCCCAGCCTCAGTCACATTAAGACCATTTGCATCAAAACTTTACGTGCACAAAGAGGGTTATTGTTGTTTTCAGTAATACCGGCTTTTAGAAACAGAAGGCCTGGCATGGGACCCAGCTCTGCCACTTAGAGGCTCGGCATCCCAAGGCCAAAATGCACACTCGCCCGTGCTCCTGTTTCCTCCATTATACAATGAGAATAGTAATACTAATAATAGTGTATTTCACGGGGTTTTTGGAAAAGTCAAATGAGATAATGTGTGTGAGAGTGTTTTGCAAATTGTAAAATATTGTACAAAGCTTGGTTATTTTTACCGAAAATACATATGGATTTTCTGCCCTTTTGAATTATTCATTTTCTGTCTCTTTCTAGTGGTCTGAACAATCGAGTATTTGATTTTTATCTCACTTCCTTGGGACTCTGTGTCTGTTCACATCAGTTATTTCATTTTATTCTCACACCATGTCTCTCTTGCCTACAAAATGCAGAGTGTGATTGAGTTGTCTCATGTTTAAAATAACTTGGGCTCGGACTTCTCCGCCCCTTGGTATTTATTTTCTAGTTAAATTTCTGATGTGAACTTGGGGCCATTTTTAGGGTGGATAGTTGGATTGTTGCTGATCAGAGTGCCTAGACTTATGGCATAAACTTTCCTCCAGATTTTGAGTATTTGTAAGTAGGGAAGCAGTGGGGTCCCAGATAGAAAAGTGCCACAATGTCCTACCTGGCCATACGTGATATGTTATCTGAAATCAGTGCATTTTCAGGCCGACCGGCATCCTTGTTGGGCAGACTTGTCAGGAACTTGCCATCATGTTGTCACACTTGCCAGATGTCCGGAACCCAGACATCTGGGTTCTGGTGAGACCAAGCTTGGCCAGCAGTGCTATTCAGGGTCCAAGGCCGCCCCTCCTCAGGTCCCCTGCCTTGCATATATTGCTTCCTATTGCAGTATTTCTGACCTATCTCAAAGGGCCAATTTAATTTTTTTTGTGTGTGGTAAAATATCCATAACATAAAATTGACCATTTTAACCATTTTTAGTACATTTCAGTGGCATTCAGTATATTCTTATTATGCAGCATCACCACCAGTCATCTCTAGAACTGTAAAGGATCGTTTTCCGGGTAAAATAAAATCATTATTGTAAAGGCCTTTAGAACACCACACCCCACAGAAATGCAAACAGATGTTACCCCTCCTTTTGCCCAGTAGTTTAGCAAGAGGGACAAAGCGGGCTTCAAAATGTTGCTTAACTTATAATTGGATCAAGGAGCCTGCCGAGTTGTCTCCCAGCAGGGGCCAGATGGGTGGAGGTGCCTCGTGGTTAGGGTCGTGGAGACAGTTTACTGGCAAGGGGAAGCTGGGGCCACCTGGACACACAAGTCACGCCCAGCTTGGACATCCTGTTCATTTGCATCCATTGCTTCCTGACTTGAGTCTAGACGAGACGTCATCCTGTCCCGTGGTGGGTCAGGTAAGGGGCCATGGTGCTCAGTGCACAGCTTTAGAAATATTTGCAAGGTGAGTCCCTATAAAGTGCAGAGTTTCTATATTTTCACAGAGGATGGTGGCCTTCTAACTTCATCCAAACCACTTCTTTCATCCTAAATTCATAGGGAGTTTTTCTAGCCTGCCACATGCAGTGTGGAGGAGACCTGTGCATTTATGAGTAGATAAATGCAGAAAAACATGTATTCATTCAACAACAAATATTCTTTCCTAATCTGGTTAACTTTAAGAAATTGCATTAAAGAGAAGACAAATCTAGAAATTACATGCTGCTTAAAGGGGTTGAGATACAGAGGCCTGATCTCTGTCTGTGGACGCTCCGCTGGGTTATTTTGGGAAGTGCTGTTCTTGTGTGGAAATTGAATTTGTAGAGAACAGGGCTAATGGCCATTTGCATTCAGTTGCCATGTCCTTCACTGGTGCACAGGAGAAGAGCGGAGGGGGTGCACATTTGCGGTGTTCACTGGACTCCCGTTGTCCTCAGGACTCAGCATACGATTGAGTTGATGCTGGTGGTATTGGTTTGCAGACATGATGGAAGGAGCCAGAGGAGGTGCTGGAGCTGGGGATTCTGAGGATGACAACTGGGGTTATTGAGCATTTGCTGTATATCCCCCACTCTGCTAATCATGTCAACAGGCTTTTGCCATTTAAGTTTTGAGTTCACTGAAGCTCAAAGAAGTTAAGGTCTTAAAACTGATACAGTGTAAAGGGGCCAAACCCAGGCCCATCTTACTCCTAAGACCCATTGCCCCCACGTGCCACCCATGGAGATGACATACGAGGAATTTCGTAAGTTTAAACAGCAGGGTAAGTGCTCATCCCTTTCTCCTTTATATTATAGTCCCTTTCCTAAGCCTCTACTAGGAGGAGAGATGAAAAAAGCAAACTTGACATTATTTTAGATATCAAAAAAGAAGCAAAGAATGATGGACTAAATACCAAGATTCCCTGTTTCGGAAAGAATGCAAGCACAGCAGCAGTTCCCGGCAGAGCGATCCACACTGGGGACCTGGCCTTTCTTGCTTGAGAAGGTTGCTCTTTGGCAGCAGTAAGTCCTTTGGCTTAAAGAAGTCTGGCAGGGTAGACTTAAGTGCTAGAGTCTTGGGACATTTCAGAACCGTGATTCCTGACTCACCTGGGGAAGAAGAGCTGACAGAAACTTAGGTCTGGTGAAGGTGGGGCCACAGGAGGGAGGCGAGAAGGGATTAGTTAGTGTTTGCATGTTTGCACGGATGCATGCTGAGTCACTTCAGGGGTGTCTGAGGCACCTTGTGGACTGTAGGCGATCGGGCTCCTCTGTCCCTGGTTAGTGTCTGCATCGTGTGTAATTGAGAGCAGGTGGCAGGGACCTGGACTAAGATATATTAGGCAAGGGTCTGAAGACAGGGTTATACCCTTGAGGGTGCCTGCATGTATGTTTTAGGATGTGATGACACACAGGTTGTAGTTGTTTCAAGCTTAGTTTTGAACATGCATCTTTTCTGTTTGCACATCTTTAGACTGTTCTGTTTCAAAGATGTTTGTAATCTTCTCCTTCGCCTTAGACAGAAAGAAGGAATGTGTGTCTTAAAGATCCACGTTAGTAAATAATTCTTATATTTCTTCCTGGAGGAACAGAGAAGAAGCGTCTTATTAACTGAGCAACTAGTGAGTGAGTCCTTCCTATGGGCCAGGGCCAGGAAGACAGACACTCCCACTGCCCATGAGGAGTGTGCAATCAGGCGAGTGTTTGAGAGAACATCCTTTAAGCCAGGCAGGAAAGGGTTAATGTGGACAAGCCCTCTTCTTTCTTAAAGGGCCATTCTGAGCTGCCTAGGGTACCTACCGGGGACATTCCATCCAAGATGAAGATCAGAGATGAAGCTGGGAGATGTTGGTCAGATAAATCCGGCTCGCCAGGAGGGAAGTCGTAGTTTGTGCTGACTGCTGTAGTTCTGTTAGGGTCTGTGTTTCCAGGCTGGGACCCCCAGGTCTGAGGGCCAGGCTCCCCTTGTTTCCGAGGCAAGAGGTGGGGTCCCTCCACACAGAGGCATCTGCAGACACTTGCCCTTGAGAGCAAGGGGGCTAGTTAAAAGTGTAGGGTTGGCCTGGGTTCAAATCCATCATGACAACATTTCAGAAAACATGCCATACTAATGACGGGTAGATGGCATTGTCTTGCATAAAGAAATGCCTTTCCCACACCAGGAATCCATTTGATGTCCTCTGTCTTTATGTAGGATCAATACGGAATCTGGCAATTGAATGGTGTTTTTCCACCACTTACAAAAATGGGATTGAAGACATTTTTCCATGGTGTCATTCAATGTCTTTTTTGTAAATCCTGTAAATTGCAACTCCACACTATCTCTCACAGCAAATTTCTGCTTAAGTTTGGTCCCATGGAAAATGCTGTCTTGACGGATGCATTTGTATGTTTCTGTTTTTAGAGAGCAACTGGCATCTGCCAGTATCCTTCCCATTCACCCTTATGGGCCCTGACTTGGAGCTCAGTGTGTTACCAGGTGTTATCTGCTCAGTTCAGGTATCCGGGCACCTTCCTTCCATGACTTCCAGGTGACCTCTGCTTCAACTTCCCCTAAAAGACTTGCTTCCCCTGGGCTGGGCACCGGAAGCCCACTCAGTAGGTAAGGGGCAGCTCTAATGGTGTCACTGATGCTGAAGCTAAAACTCCAATCCTTTGGCCACCTGATGGGAAGAACTGACTCATTTGAAAAGACCCTGATGCTGGGAAAGATTGAAGGTGGGAGGAGAAGGGAACGGCAGAGGATGAGATGGTTGGATGGCATCACCAACACGATGGTCTGAGTAAACTCCAGGAGTTGGTGATGGACAGGGAAGCCTGGCGTGCTATNGGGAAGAACTGACTCATTTGAAAAGACCCTGATGCTGGGAAAGATTGAAGGTGGGAGGAGAAGGGAACGGCAGAGGATGAGATGGTTGGATGGCATCACCAACACGATGGTCTGAGTAAACTCCAGGAGTTGGTGATGGACAGGGAAGCCTGGCGTGCTATAGTCCATGGGATGGCAAAGAGTCAGACATGACTGAGTGAACTGAACTGAGCTAACAGTATAGATGGTTTCTCTTTGTGTGTTGACCTATCTATTTTTCTCTTCATCGCTCTATCTGGAGAGCAGTAAATAAGTAAAATCGGTGCTTCTTGAATGATTGAACAACATGATGTTGCCTTTCTGGTTCTTGAGGATAAAGATTATAGTAAATGAAACATTTTTGAATCTTGAGGACTCCACATCTCTAGACTAGATATTGATGGGGGGCCAGGAGGAGGGAAGAGATGGGGGCCTTACCCTTGGAAGGTCCCTGCCTGAGAGGGGTGCACCTACACTCCATTTCTCTCCGCCCCACTTGCTTGGACGTGACTGCATAACATTCACCGCTGAGCTTAAAGCATTCATTATAGCCACTCTTCAGTGACCAAGAAAACCTCCAGAACCACCTCTTTAAACCCACGGATGCGAGGTCCTACTATGTGCTCACCATTGAGGAGAGAGGACACATTGCAGCCAGTTCTTATCCTGTAGGTCTAGTCATCAGACAGGTGATTATGACAATCCTGTGTGATTCTCTACTAGGTCAGAATGTACATCTCTCAGTAGAAGTAGGAACAGAGTCCAGTGGTGACCCAGAAGAGCAAGCCCTCTTTTTTTTTTTTTTTTTTTAAATTGGGAGATCTGGGAAGGCTTCATGGGGGAGGTGACAGATCAGTTGACTGCCAGGCAGGTGTCCAGCGTGCTCGGGGATGGAGGCAGGGCCATCTGTCTAAGCATTGTCTGCAGGTAACAAGTCAGAGCTGTGAAAGTTGGGGAGGACATCGCCACGTCCTTGTGTATGTGATGCTGTAATCAAAGGGTGGTGAGTGAGGGTTTGGGCAGAAGCGATGTCACTAGGTTTGTGCTTCACAAAAATTGAGCTGAGCCTCGGGGTAGAGAAGCGCCGGCTTCTGGGAGCCCAGGTGAAATTTCATTCCAGGAACATAGCACAGATTAGACTCTTCCTCAGGATTTGCACATGGGGAGGCGGAGGGGAAGAGTGAAGGAGACAGCTGGAGGAGAGACTGTCCACAGCTTAACTTGGTAATGAAGATGCCTGGAGGGATGGGCCACCTGTCATGAGCCCGGACATGATGCCTTCAAGAGGGAGTGACCGGGCCAGGGCGGAAGTGGACAAAGGGAGCGTGGCAAGGGTGGAGGACAACACACCTGTGGATGAGGAGCCGGCACGGGTTGTCGCTAGGATAAAGTGTGGGGTATGTGAGAGAGGAGGTAGGAGACAGGAAGAGGGGCCGGGGTGAAGTGGAAGGTGGAGGGGCTTCTTCTGGAGGTGGTACCGGGCCCTTTGGGGCTCCTGAGCCCGATGTCTGGGGCGGGGGTGGTGAGCCTGACAGAGGTATAACCATTGCATCTTCTGGGTTAACCTCAGGAGACAGTCCTCCAGAGCTTGGGTAGCTCCTGGCATAAGCCAGGAAGTGCACAGTCTGCAGAGGATGGAGGGGGTCCGTGATAGGCTTTTTGTGACTCCCCCCAGGTGGTGGGGAAGGATTATTGGTGCAATGCAACTGAACAGGATTGCAGCAGCTTTGATCCGTCCACCTTGTCTAGCCTGCGCAGGTGCCAGGCCACACCCTTGACCTCACTGCACTCTTACCTGAGGCAGAGGCTGTAATGACCTTCCTTCTCTAAATAGCAAAAATGAGATGGAGTGGATTTCTCAAGGACATCTAGCTACCAGAGCAGCAGGTAGGAGCTGACNTCATAACTTTTCTTCCAAAGAGTAAGCGTCTTTTAATTTCATGGCTGCAATCACCATCTGCAGTGATTTAATGCAAAGAGATAACTCACTGGAAAAGACCCTGAAGCTGGGAAAGATTGAGGGCAGCAGGAGAGGGGAGGCAACGGAGAATGAGATGGTTGGACAGCATCACTGACTCAATGAACTTGAATCTGAGCAAACTCCAGGAGACCGTGAAGGACGGGGAATCCTGGCGTGCTACAGGACATGGGGTCATAGAGAGTTGGACACAACTTGGTGACTAGACAACAATAATAAAAACAAAACAAACAAAACTGTGATACAAATGGACAAAGATGATATAATAAATAAAACTAGTCGACAATGTTTTAAAATATATAGATCCAAGTACCCTCAACAGAATGTTAGCAAACTGAATACATAAAGAAAATTGTACACCATGACCAAAGAGAATTTATCTAAGGAATTCAAAATTTATTTTCACCTGAAAATCAATTAATATAATACACTGTAGAATAAAAAACAAAAAAGCACACGATGATGATTGTAGATGCAGAATAAACATTTGCCCCAAATTCAATGTCTGTTAATGATAAAACACACACACACACACACACACACAAAACCCACTCATCAGACTAGTAGTAGAAGGAAACTTCTCCAATCAGACAAAGGGTATTTGTGAAAACCCCAGAGCTAGCATCATCCTTCATGGTGAAATATTAAATATCTTCTTCCTAAGATCCGGAACAAGGCAGTGATGTCCACTCTCACATTCTATTTAATGTTTTACTGGAAACTTAGTTCAAGAGGAGGAAATAAAAGGTATCCAGATTGGAAAGGAAGAAGCAAAAGTATCTCTTTTGCAGAGAATATGATCTTATCATGTCATATAGAAAATCCTAAAGTATCCTTTAAAAATTACTATAATTAAAAAATGAGTTCAGTAAGTTTTCACAATACAAGATCAAAATACATAAATTAACTATTCTGGTACAATATCAATGAGCAATCAGTTCAGTTCAGTTCAGTCGCTCAGTCGTGTCAAACTCTTTGGGACCCCATGAATTGCAGCATGCCAGGCCTCCCTGTTCATTACCATCTCTTGGAGTTCACTCAGTCTCACGTCCATCGAGTCTGTGATGTCATCCAGCCATCTCATCCTCGGTTGTCCCCTCCTCCTCCTGCCCCCAATCCCTCCCAGCATCAGAGTCTTTTCCAATGAGNACAGTTTACCGTCTGAGCCACCATGGAAGTCCACGATAAGTCTAGTGACCATGTATCACCTTACAAAGGTGATGACTATATTCCCCAGGCTGTGCATTATTCCCCATGACATAGTCCTCTCCTAACCGGGAGTCTGCGTCTCTTAATGCCCTTCAACTATTTCACTCACTGCCCCTCACCATTCTCCCCTCTGGCCATCATCCACTTGTCTCTTGTGTCTAGGAGTCTATCTCAGTCTCAGGTTATTCTGCATGTTAAATAATATAACACATTTAGGAGAACTTTAGCTCTGGGTTTGACCCATGGTGAGCCTTCCTTGATCCTTGCTGTTAATTGTATTTGTGATTATTAATAGCAACGTGGTGACTGCATTTCTGAGACTACTTTGAAAATCATTCTGTAGATTTGGGACTTATCTCTTTAGCTTTCTTAGTGCACTTTCTTCCAACCAAGTACGTCACCGGAGCACACCTGTCATTTGATGGGGTTTTGCTGTGTGGTTCTGCAGAGGCTCTAGTGAGTGAGGGCTGAGGGCTCAACAGGAAGAGGGTGGGTAGAGCTGGAGCAGGGTCGTAGTGAGAGACAGCAGGGGGGCTTCTGGGAAGAGGTGCTTTGCTCCTTAAATGTCCAGGTCCCCTGTGTCTGCGGCTCATGCACATCACATGTCTCCCACTGGGTAGTGAGGTGCTCAGAGCTTCTGGGCAACGAGCCACAGTGACGGGAGTCCCTAGAGGCACTGGGTCTCACATAGACTTGGAGAGAGACAGTAGGTCTCTTGGCAGCCAGGCCGGTNCTGCGGCTCATGCACATCACATGTCTCCCACTGGGTAGTGAGGTGCTCAGAGCTTCTGGGCAACGAGCCACAGTGACGGGAGTCCCTAGAGGCACTGGGTCTCACATAGACTTGGAGAGAGACAGTAGGTCTCTTGGCAGCCAGGCCGGTGTCTCCATGAGTGTCTCCTGCAGCCGTGTGAATCCACCAGGCCGCCTGGTCCACCCCTGCTTGGCAGAATGGCCTCGAGTCTTTGCGTCAAACCGTCTACTGCAGAGTGGTTGAGGTTCATCCCGCAGCTGACTTTCTTCCACCCCCGCCTTCCTCCCTAGATTTCTCCTTCCCTGGGCCCTGCAGGTGGGCAAACCCTACTTTGCCACATCTCCATGCTGGGGAGGTTGGCCGGCCCTGCTAAGTGTGATTGGAGCCGTTTGTTTTTAAGCTGCACATAAGCATTGGGTGAGATTTATCACACTCTCCTTCTCACAGAATCGACCCACTGGGAGCCATTAAAGTTTTATTGCTCTCTGCAGTTGCCTGGCTAGTGAGGAACTAAGGGGGCTGCGGCTGGAAAAGCTTTTCCTTCTGTTGACTTGCTCCTGGGGAACACTGGAGGAGGGAAGAGAAGGGATGCTTCTTTTGTTTGGAACCCTTATTTTGGTCCTAGTCCTTTTCCAAACTGCTTTGGGCTTTCAGGAAGACTCCCCATATAATTTGCTCTGGGTGTGAAACCTCCCCTTCAATCAAGACCTGCCCAAGGTCCCACCTCTTGCAGGAAGTCTTGTGTTGACCCGGTGAAGGCCACCCGTGTTCCTGACACTCCCCTCCCCTTTCTCCTGGCTGGACCTGGGCCCTTTTCTGCTGCAGTTGACCTGATCCCAGAGTCTGAGACCTATTTCTCCACTGTCTTGTGGTGGTGCCTCCTGCTATCAGTCATGAGTCTTAGAGCTGTAGACTCCAAGTCTGGAAGAAGTATTAGAAACTCTCCAGTTCAGCAGTTGGACACAACTGAAGCAACTTAGCAGCAGCAGCAGCAGGTCAGCCCAAGAGGTGCCTTGAGTCACTCAGGTTCATGTGGAGACTAGAGTCTTCTTTCGCCTATCCTCAAGAGCAAACTGACGAGGTATCTTTTTATGCCCATTTTAAAAAATAGAAGTATTCCAGCGATGAGTTCAGCCATCCCCTACTCTCTCAGCGGGCATTTGAATGAAGTGTGTGGACATGGTTTGGTTTCTACAGGAAGGAAGTGTGCCCAGTCACTGCCAATCAGTCACAAATGTCGCCTATTGACCTCATGCCAGGCACCCTGGAAGGTCCTGGACAATAGACACACAGACCTTGTGTCCAGGATGTCTTAGATACAGTCCCTTGGACAGCAGCTGGAATGAGGGGATGACCTGGTTCTCGTGATCAGTTAGCAAAACTGATCTTCAGGGTAGTAAGTGACAACATGTAAGGATGACAACAGTGGCCATTTTTGGGCATCTTTTTTATTCTGGTGGTTCAGACAGTAAAGTGTCTGCCTCCAATGCGGGAAACCTGGGTTTGATTCCTGGGTTGGGAGGATCCCCTGGAGAAGGAAATGGCAACCCACTCCAGTACTCTTGCCTGGAAAATCCCATGGACAGAGGAGCCTGGCAGGCTACAGTCCATGGGGTCGCAAAGAGTTGAACAAGACTGAGCAACTTAACTTTAACTTTTTATTCTAGTACTGGGTGAAATACAAGAATCATTTCATTTTGATTCTGGTAAAAAGCCTCCCATGAAAGGTGGGTTTCACCTGTGTGCTATCTATGAGGATACCAGCTCTGAAAGAGGGTTCGTTGACAGGCCCAAGGTGGCCCAGCCAGCGGGTGGTGGAGCAGGGCCTAGCAGCCAGATGGGGGCCCCACCCCACGCCTGCATCCTGCCTCTCTTCTCAGTGCACACCATCGGCTCTGGGAAGAGTTCCTGATCATTGCAGTGATGTCAGGCTGCTCCCTTCTTCCTTGTGTATCTGCATGTTAAGAGTGTTTGAGATGGTTTTGCCTTCAGGGTAGAAATTTTGACCTGAGTGCCTTGTTTGAGGTCACCCCCTAAGAGGCCTGCACGGCCAGCTGTGTTACCCTAATGCTCACTGAAGCAAGGACCCTCCGTGTTTACTGGGAGTTGTTAGCCACGTGACAGAATGGTTGGGAGCCACACAGTGGGGTCGGAGCTCAGGGTTCTGGTCTTACCCCACCACTTGTTCTGAGCTAAGTGATCTTCCCCTTCTGTGGGCCTCAGCTGCCTCACTTGTGCCACGGGAGTGAACAAACCCTGCTGTGCATGCTTTCCATGAGACCGAGTGACAGCCAGTACGTTTAAAACACTTGTGATGATGCCTGGCACATAATAAAGTCTCAAACACTTAATTTTTAATATCTTTCAAGTGTCTAAAGTCACTCATGTTTATTGTCACATTTAGCCTCCTAATCAAGGGTAAAAGTTGTCATTATACAATCACTTAACTAAGGATGTATTCCTGACAGCAAGAAAGACACATGGCAGGTACCGGAATTTAGTGGAATGAACTCAAGGTGGAGCAGAGGATTCAGATTCCTCGATATGCATCTCTGTAGAAGTAACCTGTCTTGTCATTGCTCTAGATGTCAGGGGATCAGCAGTTCTGGCTGAGCAGGTCTTCTGATTTTGGAAGTAAATTGAAGCATAGGCTTTGGTTGTGTTATTGAGATACTCTGCTTTGTCACATAAGCATCCCCAGAGTTGATGGTGAACTCATGTTCACCATCTGGAACTCCTGGGGGTCCAGAGCCCTGGGTACCCGTCCCCCCCCACCTCACTCTCCCTATGGGCCAAGGGCAAGTGAGACTACCCACTCCCCTAATAGTTTTCAGACTTTGGCACTTCCCAGGTTTGCTGATGAGGGTTAAACTGGCAACATGAAACAAATGGAGGGATTTCCCAAATAGGCAGTTGTTACACCCAGTGTGCCTCTTGTGTGCAGAGAAAACCCATCTCACTTTAGTCATTGTTACAACACATGGTCTTAGTTATAAACGTAATTCTTGTAGTTATAATTTACAGGGCATTTGCTGTGTGCCAGTCATTGTCCAAGACATGCTGATCAGGGAGTTTCTCTTATGAGGCAAGTACGACTGTGGCAGTTTCCGGACAACCCAGAGTCAGGACCATGGACAGCGGCCCAGGTCCTGTGTGCCAGTCGCTCTTTCCTTTCCCGAGCCTCCCACATCTGCTCTGACCACAACCCCGTGCTCTTCTCAGACACACAGAGCTGTTCCTGCCTCTGGAGCTCTGCCCTCAGAGTCCCTCTTCCTGGAAGGGTTCTCGCTGCCCATCACATGTCTTCCTTCCTTTTAAGAGCTGGGTCCCAAGGGAGGTTTGTCCCAAACATACTCTGTGAATTAACCCCTTTATTTTGTTCATGGTGCTTTTCCCTCCACATCATATCATGTTGTTTGTCTCATAGTCTAACTTCTTTGTAGGATTGCAAGCCCATGCCGACAGGGACTTTTATGCGTTGCTCACCCTGCGTTTCTCTCTAGGGAAATGACTGGAATACTGGAAGCACTGAATAAGTATTTACTGAATAAACAGAAACCCCAAATGAAGGAATTAATAAACTAAGCAGATGGCTTAGAGGGGTAGATTAACTTCCCAAGTTCACACATCTGGTGCATTTGTTGGGTGAATTCTCTTGGGAGAAGCGGGGTGATGCACCAACGGGCTGTCTTGTCTGGTCCTCACTTGTTGGAGAGGTGGGGACAGGAGCCTCAGGATGTGGGACCACATCTTCAGGTCTCCTTGTGAAGGGACCAGATGCTGATCGCAGAAATCAAGCTAGAGCTGTTCCCAGGGCTGGGCTGGTTCTGAGTCATGGCTGAGCAGAGGGTGATGGGGTGGGTCAGGGGTCCCTAGCCACATGCTGGATGAGCGTCTGATAGAACACGGAGCACAGAGTGCAGGCTGAGGCCTGAATGTCTGATCCAAAGGGAAACCACCTCCCTGCCAACCTGGGAAACGTCCTTCATCTTCCAGAATCTCTGCTTTCTCAGCTAAGATGTGGTGGGCAGGCAGGACCATCTATGTTCTCTAAAACTCTCATCAGCTCCAGGGGACCCTCTGGTGTCCAGCTGCTTCTGTCCTTGTTCTTGTCCTTTTTCTAGCAGCTGATACTGCTGGTCTGTGCTGGCCCCATGGGGGGGGGGCGCGGTGGAGCCCGTCATTCTGTGAAGGGCCCCAGCCATGGGGGACGGTTTGGTGCCTGTCCACCAGCCACTGTTTCAATCTGATCTCTTGAGCTCCTTCCTTGGCTCAGTTAATTAAAACAGGACATCTCAGAGGGAAAATAGAGCAGGGGGATGGGAAGCAATGTTTTTATCCTGCTACTTGTCAAGAAAGTGTCATTGTGGGAAACACCCAACAAAGTCTAGAGAGACCCCTCTTTGTTTTGAAAGCCTGGAGACCCACCAGGCTGAGGGGAGAGGGGAGGGGCCGTTTTGAGAGAGAAAGAGAATAGGCACTTCCTCAGAGCTGGGAGCTGGCCGGTATGTCTTCTAATTTAATTACTTATCTTTCTCTCAAATTGTTTATGGTACGCTAGGCTATTAAACGCACCATAAGCAAGCGGCTGTTGAAAGAGGAAGTGGATTTATTTGTTTTAGTTACCACTCCAACAAAAGTCTATTTCTTCCACTAATTAAGATTCCATTCGCTAATTTAAATGTTATGCTAATTAAAGTATAATTTTGAAAATATAAAAAGTGGATAGAAAAAAGGAAGAAAAAACCAGGCTGGCCTTTAGGAATTGCGTGAAATTTATTGCGTTGTAACAATGGTAAGCTGGGTAATTATTTCATTTGCTGGGCGTGCTGTGTTCACACTGCTCTTTATTCATACCCATCTTCACACTTCAGCTCGTTAACACACACCTCCCCTCTCCCCCTAATGGGGCTTTTCTTGTGATGGTTTCAGATGAGTTGTGAGTTAGGTCCTTGAAGCAATGCATAGAATTTCTTCAGCTGGGCCACACAGAGTGTTGCAAGCTGCTGCGTGATTTGATGCTTAGAGAGAAAAAGAAAACATCTGGATTTCTGCTTTGTAACCAGTTTCTGGAGCCAAGTGGCTGCTGCTCCAGCCTTTTCTCCATCATTTAGAAGCCTGGGAGTTGCACAGAAGACAGAGATGATGATATTTCACAGGAAGGAGGATGACTTTTCGTGGCCAAATCTGTGCCTGATGCTTTGGTCTGAGCTTGGGGGTGGGGTTCCGGTGGCCCCTGTGCATGCCCATGACATGGGCTAAGCCAGTCACCTCCCCGATCTCAGCCTCCTCACTGGTCGAGTGGATTGTGCTGGGAAGACGGACAGCACTCCAGCTGATGAAAGCTCCCAGCCTGTGGTTGGCACATAGCAGGCAGCCCAGGTGGCCCCTTTCTGCCCACTTCGTAATTCTGAGGCTGCAGCCCAGACCGGGAAATTGGGCTGGAGTTTCCTTCACAGCTTGGACTCTGGGCTTCTGGGTGATCAAGGGAGAGGAGACTGAATCTGCCCCTTGTTGAAGAAAACCACAGTTAGCTGAACATGCTAACGGGGTACCCCTGAGCTTAGAGCAGCACAACAAGCACTTATGATCTCGTTGGTTTTGTGGGGCAGGGATCCGAGGGGCTTCTCTGGGTATTTCTGGCTCAGAGGCCCTTGAGGGACCTGACCATTAAGATGCTAGCCATCACAGGCTGGAACCCAGGGCCACACTCACTCCCCAGCTGCTGGCTGGAAGCTTGGCTCCTCCTCCTGGGGCCTCTGCAAGGCGCTGGCTCCCTGAGCAGGTGGTCCAGAGCAAGAGGGGGCAGCACAGTGCCTCTTGCCTAGGTCTCCACTCCACACCCTCACACCCCGTCTCCCCTCACTGCCAAGCCCTGAGTCCTCCCATAGCACAGGAGCGGGTGACACGGGAGGGAGCCCCAGGAGGCAGACTATAGGACCTTCATGGAGGCTGCCTGCCTCTCAGTCCATTTCCCCATCTGACAGCACTTGGCTCTGTCTTGTCCCCCGCTTCCCTCCATCAAAACCTGGGTCTTCAGACCCTTTGGTGGCTGAGCTTCATTCAGGCCTCGACGTGCCGTCCCCCCGGGGCAGCTGGGACATGCTCCTCCAGGACAGAGGGGTGTGGGAGAGAGATGGCCAGGGTGGGTGGAGGGAAGCATTGTCTCCTGAAGACCCGTCTGCTCCAGGCCGGGTCTCTGATGATGTTGCACCTATGGGCCGTCCTGGAGCTGTGCAGGCACAGGGGGCTTCCTTGGGGATAAACTTCCAAAACTGGTATGGATAGGAAGGGAGGTGAATGACAGCGAATGCATCTGTATCCCCATTGGATCCTCAGTGCTGAGAAGCAGAAGGAGGTGGCTCTGCGGAGGGAATTACCCCTCAGTTCTTGTCTGGCTGGGTCGGGGGACGGTGCTTTCTTTTGTAGCCATCTTTCTTGTCAACTGTTGAGAGAGATGTTAACACTATAAACCCAAGGCCGAAGTTTCAGGCAGGCGTCAGGATTCCTGCTCTCCTCTGGCTAGAGGCATGGGGACCAAGAGGAAGGAGTCGTTGCTCGGGAAGTGGAGGGCTAGAAGACAGGGTTTGCGGGGGAGATCAAGGTGAGTTCTTATCTTCTTTAGCAGAATGGCCTTTGGCAGGTGTNTGCTCTCCTCTGGCTAGAGGCATGGGGACCAAGAGGAAGGAGTCGTTGCTCGGGAAGTGGAGGGCTAGAAGACAGGGTTTGCGGGGGAGATCAAGGTGAGTTCTTATCTTCTTTAGCAGAATGGCCTTTGGCAGGTATATTAATCTCTGGGGCCCAGGGGAAAAATTCCATCCAAAGCCTCACCAGAAGTTGGATACGTTTTTTGTGAATTCAGTGCCAAGGCTGGGGCAGAGGGGTACTTACACAGGCTGCCCACAGGCTTATTTCACAGCTTGCCTGTGCCCTCTCCACTCCTGGGTGCACACCCGGGTGGTGCAGACACTGGCTCTCTGTCCTCTGCACTCTGAGATGTCTCTGCACAGTGAAGTCTTCAGTGACAGACAGATCCTGTGAGCTTTCTTGAAAGCTCAGTGATAAATAAGTGATTCCGACCCTCTTCAGGTTTACAGACTGTCCTCTAAGAACCCCAGTCACTGTAATTTTCTGACACTGGATCCCAAAGAAACACCTCCCACAACACCCCTAAAGAAGGGCTTGCTGACCCAGCTGTTCTTGGCCAGGAGCTGGTGGTAAATTCCGTGAGCAAACATGTACTGCACATCGGCCGAGCTGAGTAATTCTGCAGACCGTGGTGGTAACAACCTAAGATCTGATCCCTACCCTCCATCGGAACACCCTGGGTAGGGGGCATCTCTGCTGGGAGAGCAGCCGGTTACAAGTATCATCTGCAGCGTCACCCAGCCCAGGAGAGTCAGGGATGGTGTGGAGATGGGATTCATGACTCCCGAGTCATGCCAGGGAGGCCAGCAGTTGTGGANCATGGTAAAGAGCGGTGAGGGTGAGGGGTGGAGGGTTGAGGGTTGGAGGTAAGTTCAAAGTAGGAAGTGATTCCCTTCTGTGCCCCACTGTCCACCCCTGCTCAGGCAAGAGAAATGAGGAGGGGGTATGCTGAAAGAAGGGAGAGCACATTTCCTTCCCCAACTGGACATCTGCTTGGGCTGTGGACTTGCAGATCTCTCCCTTTGCCTGCCTGAACCGGAGATGGTGGCAAGGAGTCTGTACCCAGAGAAATCGTTGGTCTCAAGCTGCCTCACCAGGATCCATTCCAGAGGGCTGCCCTCTCATAAAGGAACCCAGCAGTGCACAACCCAGTTGTGTGGTCGGCCATCAGGCAGAGCTGAGAGGTGGCAGAGGCAGCCTCACTGAGCTGGATCTCTCAGATCAGGGAACCGTGTGGTCCCTTCTTCCCTACCCCTTTTCGTCCCAACAGGCTTGAGGACCTTACAATTATCAGAAGCTCAGTTGCGTCTCACTCTCTGTGACCCCATGGATTATTACAGCACGCCAGGCTTCCCTGTCCATCCTGGAGCTTGCTCAACTCATGTCCATTGTGTCAGTGATGCCATCCAACTATCTCATCCTCTGTTGTCCCCTTCTCCTCCAGAAGCAGGCTGGCATAGAACTAGATTATGAGAAGGTGGTTGTCTTTTTATTTTAATGGACTGAAAGTGACCAGAGAGTAATGGAATCTACCCAAGATGTGCTAAGGGAAAAGCTTTTTGTGTTTTATTTTTAAATTTGTTTTGTTTGTTTCAGAGTAAATCAAATTTAGAGGTAGTGATTGGAAGGAAAAATTAAAACCACTTCATGTTTAGACCCCACTGGGTTGAGGCTGCTCAGTGAGCAATCATGTAGTCATAAGCACAAAAATGTGGCCTAGATAAACTTCTAGATGTGTTCCCACTCTGAGATGCCAAAAGTAGGGAATCCATTTGAAAGTGGGCCACACCCATTATGGGATTCAGTTGTGTGGGGGCACATCTGGGGGACAGTGGGATTAGTCAGTCTTGGGTTCCTGTCTGAGTCCTGAGGGGAAGGTGGGAGGAGATTCTGAAAGTAAAACTCAAAGGAACGACTTCCATTAAAAGTGGGATGACACTGGTTTTAAAGCATTTCCCTAAAGTCATATTGATCTTTGTGCAAACTTTCTGCTCAAGATGAAAAGTGTTTTGATTGACAACCACTGCATCTAAAACTCCACTGTCTAATACAGAAGCCACTCATCATACAATGTTTAAATATAATTTAACGTTAGATTTCGCTAATATAACTCATCAGACTGTTTAAATATAATTAAAAATTCTACTCATATAACACTAGTCATATTTCAAGTGATCAGTGATCTCATGTGCCTAGTGTATACCGTATTGGATGGTGAAGATACAGAACATTTTTATCTTGACAAAAAATTATATTAGGCTGCTCTACTTTAAATAAAGTTATTTATTCAACAATGGAAGAGAAAATGGCCAAGCCAGACCTCTGAGATATCATATGATATATACAAAATTACACATTCCAAACTTCATAGACAAGTCAAAGGTTAAAGTGACACAGAGAGAGGACAAGAAGTAGCCTCATTATTGCAAGAGACATGGTGAGCCCTGAGCTCACACAAGTCCAGGAGGCCTAAGTTCTCCTGTGGAAACTCAAGGGTTACCATGGACGAGGCCTCAGGGCCAATCACTAAAGAGGTGCTGACATCTGGAGAGGTAATGCCCAGCAGAGGTGGTACTTGAGGAAGGAGAGGACACATGGTGGGAGGGACTCCACTATGATAATCATTTCCCTTCTGGCAACTCTCAGAAACTAAGTGAGACTTTGAGGGATAAGAGCCTGGGAACCTGTGTTAAAGAATCCTGTTTTTCTCATCAGGGCAGGATGTGAGAAGTAGAAGTTGAGGTCTGATAGTTGCCTAATGTTGTATTACTCCACATTACTCTAAAATTTAGCAACTACACACAATAATAATTATTTCTTGTCTCTTGTAGTTTCCCACAGTGGATCAGGAATTTGGGATCAAGCTGGTAAGGTAGATCTAGCTCAGGATCCCTTACAAGATTGTAGTCAAGATGTCAGCTGGGCTGCAGTCATCTGAAGGCTTAAGTGGGGCTGGAAGGTCCACTTCCAAGGTGGCACAAGCACATATCTGGCTAATTGGTGCCAGTTCTTTGTAGCATGCCTGAGTACTCTTCATGTGGACCTCTTCACATGAGCTTTCTGAGTGGTTCCCCCAACACTGTGACTGGCTTCCCCCAGAATGAGAGCCTCAAATAGCCAAGGCAGAAGCTGCAAGGCAGTTTTTGGACCTAGGCTTGGAAACCACACACCATTGCTTCAGCTGCTTTCTCCAGTCACACAGACCAGCCCTAATTCAGTGTAGGGATGGACTACCCAGGATATGATTTTTAGGAAATAAAGTTCACTGAGGGTCACCTTGGAGGCTGGCTACCATGAGGCCATACAGAACCAAGAACTGCACATTATCAAGATGTATAATCAAAAATCCCTCAGTTGCAAGTGACAAAAATCTAACTCAAATAGTTCCAAGGTGGGAAAAAAATGCTAAGAGAGAATGTGTCTACTAGCACACGTAACTATAAAGTCTTGCTATGGCTGGATAAAGGTGCTAAAATGATGTCTACAAGTTCTGTCTCATTCTCAGATCAGCTTTCCTCTTGTGGTAGTAAGATGACCACCTTGCTCCAGGCTTCCATCTCCAGTTTAAAAGAGAGAAACGTCCTCTTTCCTGTTAGCACCAACAAAAATCCTAGCAGGCCTTCTATTGGCTAAAATATTTATCTTGGAACCAATCACGGGATCCCTTTCAGATATGGTGCTCTGGTTGGCCAGACCCAAGTTACATACCCATCCCTGGACTGGAGTGCTGTTATTAAAGGAAAGTAACAGTGCTGAGCTGACAAAATCCATCACAGTTCACTACATCTGTATGTGTCTGGCTTTATAACAGACGATTACATCACATTACACTC
Source organism: Neotragus pygmaeus (assembly GCA_006410875.1). Classification (NCBI taxonomy): domain Eukaryota; kingdom Metazoa; phylum Chordata; class Mammalia; order Artiodactyla; family Bovidae; genus Neotragus; species Neotragus pygmaeus. The sequence goes on from SJYV01050321.1 coordinate 3,796,211, forward strand.
ATCCCCTTATGATGAAGACTGGCAATTCCAAGCTGCCAACCCAGAAAAACATCATTGTTTTTCATTACCCCCTCTTATAGAGCCAGAGGTAGACATCCTTCTGTGAGATTTGTTTTGCACAGTCAAGAGTAGAGACTTCTCCTGGGTTAACAAACATTAGTCAGTCAGTTCAGTTGCTCAGTCATGTCTGACTCTTTGTGACCCTGTGGACTGCAGCACGCCAGGCTTCCCTGTCCATCACCAACTCCTGGAGCTTGCTCAAACCCATTTCCATTGAGTCGGTGATGCCGTCCAACAATCTCATCCTCTGTCGTCCCCTTCTTCTCCTGCCTTNTTGTGACCCTGTGGACTGCAGCACGCCAGGCTTCCCTGTCCATCACCAACTCCTGGAGCTTGCTCAAACCCATTTCCATTGAGTCGGTGATGCCGTCCAACAATCTCATCCTCTGTCGTCCCCTTCTTCTCCTGCCTTCAATCTTGCCCAGCATCAGAGTCTTTTCCAATGAGTCAGTATCAGATGGCCAAAGTACTAGAGTTTCAGTTTCAGCATCAGTCCTTCCAATTAGTGTTCAGGACTGATTTTCTTAAGGACTGATTCATTTGATCGCCTTGCAAGAGTCCAAGGGACTCTCAAGAGTCTTCTCCAATACCACAGTTCAAAAGCATCAATTCTTCAGTGCTCAGCTCTTTTTAAAGTCCAAATCTCACATCCATACATGACTACTGGAAAAACCATAGCATTGACTATATCTCTAAATCTAGGTGGTGCTTGGAGGAGCCATGGCTTTGGTTTCTGTTGATCATAATACATCACTTTTGTGTGCTCTGGTGTGTCTCTTTGCCAGGAGATAGAAAGAGAGAAACTTCCCAGAAAGACCTTAAAAATGTATGATTAAGACTATTTTATTCAAAAGAAACATATGCTTGTATATGTAGGGAATAATAAATACAGTAACAGCTCATTCATCTTGACCCTGGAGAACTGATTTATAATATATTCAACCCTTCAAATCACAGACTATATTCCTGTGTGGAATAAAGGTTTTATAGACCATATAAAGCACTCACACAACTATACATTTAACCACTAATTTGTATATTTATATTTATTGACTCTAATTGAGCATGTAAATATATAATTCTGGACATGTTTGATTTTTCTAGTTTTGCAGCCCACAACAGACTTAACAGGTGTGACAGAGTGCTGTAGAACATCTCAGTATGCCAGTCCAGGAGATATCTGATGGTTGTGGTTGCTAGGACTATGGTGGTATCCTCATTCTTGCTGCTATTTATTTAACACTAGCAATGGGTAAGGTGCTGTACCTAGCACTTTTATAGTTCATGTCTCATTCAGTCATGACAATATCCCTGTTAAGTCAAGGCTATTGTTTTCTCCACTTTATAGGTGGGAAAATTGAAGTTTAAGGGTGATGTCAAGTTATTATGAAAGGGTAGAAGATCCACTTACAAGATCTATGTTATTTTCTGACCAGGCTTGATAAAATGACCTTGGGATACCCTCTGAGTCTGAGATTCTCTCTTCTTGGAATGTCGGCTTCTAAGTTCATAGAACTTTACAAGTAGGTCTGAGGAGGTTGTTTAATGGAACTGCCAGTGTCCCTATTGGATGCCTTTAAGTCCCCCATCCGGGCCCATGAGGGGAAGCTGCGACAGTGGCTGACCATGCAGTCTCTCCTCAGAGAGATTATTTGAAATGGACCCATATCTCTGTGGTTTGTCTGATTCCTATGGGAACATTTTTCTGGTCAATCCAGCATCCTGGCTGGATGAACACAAGATCCACTGCTACTTTGGGTGTGTGTAGCCTCAGCCACCAGCATCCCCCATGTCTCAAGATAACATGGACACATTCAAAGAATTCTTTCTTTAAAGAAGGTCATCTTTGGAGTTGAGGTTGGATGCAGGAATTCCGCCTCTGGATCCTACCCGTTTTAGAGAAGTGGGGTAGTTTTCTTCACTTATCTAAGATTGTTCTTCTATCTTTGCCCTTGCCATAGCTTCCCCACTAAGAGAGGGGTATACTTCTCCATCCCATTGACTTTGGACTTGGGCAGGTGGCACTTAGTCCAATGGGATGTGTATGGAAGTGACAGCATACAAACTCTAGGCCAAGCCTCATGAGGTACCATGTGTTTCCACTCACCCTCTTGCTCACTTGCCAGCTGGAAATCACATGAGACACACATTGAGCAGACACACACTGAACATGAAGCAGAACTGCTCCAACCACCTACAGACATCTGCACGAGAAAGACACGCTGGTCATAAGCCACTGGGACTATGAGGAAATCTGACTAAGAGTTAGGCCATCTGTGCTCACATTCTATCCTCTGGCCTTTCCCTGGCCCCTCGAACCAGGGNAAGGGGACAACAGAGGATGAGATGGTTGGATGGCATCACTGACTCAATGGACATGAGTCTGAGTAAACTGTGGGATTTGGTGGTGGACAGGGAGGCCTGGCGTGCTGCAGTCCATGGGGTTGCAAAGAGTTGGACACAACTAGTGACTGAACTGATAGAATATATTCCTTGCCCTAGAGAAACTTTCAATCTAACCTAAATACTAATGTTTTTATTTCATATTTTATATAAATATCATGTATTCTAATAACTACATATGGCAGTGTAGTCAAGAATACATTACTGAAGGCCCTTTAAGACCACTTTTTGGCGAATATACTCAGTAGATTGGAAACAATAATTTTAGTTAAGCTGGTATTTCCTGAAATAAAATTTCAAGTGTCTCTACATCATCAAATGGGAGCCATCCTTGGAAATAAAATCTAAATTTTAGAATGAAAGCTCAGAAAAGCATCCATATATGTGTATGTAGTAATAAATGTTAAAAAAAACTCTTAAAAAGCCTTTCCCTTCTCCAGTAGCTCTTCCCAACCCAGCTATTGAACCCAGGTCTCCCACATTGCTGGCAGATTCTTTACCAACTGAGCCACATGGGAAGCCCATTAAAAACTGTAGAAATTTCAGTTCTAACTTTGGTCACTGAATCTATGATGCCCATATACAATTTTTTCTCAAGTCCTTGAGAAAGGAAATGATAATGCCCAGGAAAAAAATACAGAGATTGAAATAAGTTGAAACTTGAACACTTTGTGGCCTGGTGGGCCCTGGATTAGTTCTAGAATTTGGCTTAAAAAGTTACAATATTTGAAAAAAAAAAAGGCTGCAAGATTCTTAGACTTTTTTAAGAAACCATTTTAAAAAGGTTTGACTTGGCTCAAAGAATGGGCAGGAATCCCACTTGGAAAAACCAGATGGACCATCAGGTTGTATTTGGTATGACTTGGTGANAATATTTGAAAAAAAAAAAGGCTGCAAGATTCTTAGACTTTTTTAAGAAACCATTTTAAAAAGGTTTGACTTGGCTCAAAGAATGGGCAGGAATCCCACTTGGAAAAACCAGATGGACCATCAGGTTGTATTTGGTATGACTTGGTGACATTTCTGATTCTTTTCCTGCTCCTTGGAAGAATTCATCCATCTGCAAGATATGTGTAGAATTTCATAGGCATGACCTACCAGTACTTGGCTTTGAGTGGAGAAGGAAATGGCAACCCACTCCAGTATTCTTGCCGGGAGAATCCTATGGACAGAGGAGCCTGACGTCCATAGGGTCACAAAGAGTCGGACACGAATGAGCGACTACACCACCACCACCGCTCAGCTTTGGGAGCTTGGGCTCAGCTCACACAGGGAGGCAAGGCGGATTTCTAGGCAGCCTGAGGAATATGAAGTTAACTTTACACTTGGCCTTATTGCTCAGTACCTTTATTTTCCTGTTTGTGAGCTGAGGTTAAAGATTGTGTCACTGCCCCGGACCTGTGTGATTTGGTGTGATGGTCATGAATGTCGAGCCAGAAAGCTTCTTGTGCATGTAAGAACTTTCTCTTGCCTTTTAACACCTTCAGCTACTAAAAGCTGATTGTGAAAAGCACGTACAAATAGCCACAGAGAAGGGCTGTCTGCATTATGTTGGTAGTTGGTGGCCTGTGCTCTCAAGTCTTCTGAGAGTTCAGTTAAGTTCAGTTGCTTAGTCGTGTCCGACTCTTTGCGACCCCATGGACCACAGCACGCCGGGCCTCCCTGTCTATCACCCAAACTCACGTGCATTGAGTTGGTGATGCCATCCCACCATCTCATCCTCTGTCATCCCCTTCTCCTCCCACCTCCAAGAGAGAGGTCGGCATTATCTTGTCTCTACAGTTTACAGTACTGATGTAGAGAATAAGACCTTCTTCTTAGCCCAGGTTGCACAGCTAATGGCAGGAGAACTATGNCGAGTCATGCCAGGGAGGCCAGCAGTTGTGGAGGCAGTAGGTAGAGTGATGAGGTCTTTGATGAGCTCTTGCCCAGGTGTGGATGGGGCACATCCAGAGTCTGAACTGGGATGACAGGTGGCAGGGGAGGGAATGGAGAGGTGTGATTCATGAAACACCACAGAAAAGAGGATGCGGCAGAAGGGCAGAGGGAGGGAGCTTAGGGCTAGCACTTGGGTGACTGGATGCTGGTGTTATTAACTCAGGTGGGGAAGTGGGAAAGATGGGAAGATGCAGAGAAGACATTTACAACTTGCCTTCTGGCTGAGTTGCACTCGGGTCTCCAAAGTGTCTGTGGTTTTGGTCTGTGACTTGGGTTCCCTGCTCCAAATTCAAGGTCAGCTGATCAGCTGAGGGTCAGATCAACCACCTAGACTCGGGACTCCCCAGGAGGTTTTAAAAACTCCTTTCATACGCAATGAAGTAAATGTGAGGAGAGGCCCTCCTGTTCCCTCAAGGGTCCCTCCTGTGTCAGGCTGGATGGAAGGGGACAGGACATTGATTGGATTAAGACAGATGGGAGGCGAAGCCCCGGCTGAACCAATGCTCCCTTAAAGACTGCAACAAACGGGATTACAGGTTGAAAGACACTTATTGAGGAGTGACTCAGAGTGTCTGTTTTGTTAGTCAGCCTGGGTGCTGGGCTGATAGAAACGCCCAGCCTAGGTGCTGCCACGAGCAGTGAATCAGCACTTTCTTTCTTGGCTGGCTGCCTGGAAGTGATGTGGGGGTACCCAGCCCCATCCAGAGGATGGGAGGAGAGCCTTGTCTCCAGGCCATCAGGGTGGGTGAGGGGTGTGGGGAGGCCATCGCAGGGCCCTTGGGTCACTTACACGTGAGGTCACAGGCTCACTGCAGGGAGACTGCCCCTAGACGTGCTCAGGACTCGGAGGCTCCCTGCTCCTCCTGCCAAAATCACTTGTTTAAACTTTTGCCTGACTGATGCAGAGGCTATTAGAGGCGCTGCAGCCACACAGCTGGCCATTAATTGGCAGCCAGTGCTTGATTAACGAGCATCCTGCTAACGTGGGTTGGGGGCTTCTCTGTGTGAAGGGCCAGAACAGTGAGCTGAGATAGAAGCAACTGACCCACCTCCCTCCCTCCGAGAGTCATGTGGCAGGTGGAAGCACCTCAGGAAAGGCATCCCGTCTCAGTCTGGGTCCTCTCCTCTGCAAGGACCACGCCTCCTGAGACAGCGGTGGCCACCCTGGAGAGGGGCTCCAGGCCACTCTGAAGTGTGATGAGACTCAAGACCAGCATGTCCGCGTAAAGCCGTGTGTCCCAACACTGACATGAGTTTGGACACACAAAGCTGGCATCAGCTGCCGCTCATTCAGTTCAGCAGATGGGATACTGTGGCTTCTGCCCCATGCTGGCACAGATGTCCTGTGGTCTTCCCCTTCAATTCAGAAATTCCCCGCAGCCCTTGCTTCTTCCCTTCTCCTCCTCTTCGAGGTGGCAGGGGGTGAGGAGGTGTCCCTCTGCACAGCGTCAGTCACCAGCGCTGCCTCCCCAAGGGGTGCATGTCCCAGCGACCTGGTCTCCTGATATCCCACCTCCGGCGGGACCTGCCCCCAACACCTTCTGTGGATTTTGGAGCATCCCTCCTTCACTGCGTGCCAAGAGGCATTCCTCCCTGTTCTGTGTAGGTTATGGCGCAGGCTCACCTGCTGGCCTGTGCAGAGACACAGGCTTGGGTTCCAGTTTGCCCCTTGCTCCCCCTCCCCACCCCCACCACTCCTCTCTGGTGTGTCTCTCATCTCTGCCGCTCCCACCCTTCCCTCCAGGCTGTGGCACCTTCTTCCAGCCCTGCCTTCTTTTGGATGAGCCTCCCCCACCTACTCCAGATCGCTGTCTGCTCTGAGCTTCCAATATCACCCACGACTCCCCAGTGGGGCTTGCTGGTATTTCACCCATGTCCCCCCTCACTCTGGGCTGAGGGGTCACTGCAGCGCTCCTCCACATCCTGATCATGCTGCCATTCTCCTGTGAGTCTGCAAGGCTCAGACTCAGCCCTGGCCTGGAAACTCTTTTCAGGACTGACTCACCTAAGAATGTAGGTAAAGACAGAGAAAGTAAACCTGTGAGGTCAGGAAGGACAGGAAGCTGCAGGGAGATAGACTGCGTCAGGTGACAAAACCAGAGTAAAAATGGAGTGCTTCAATATTGCATTTAATATGGATGCATATCAAGTTGGGCCTTTCCCAGTGGCTCAGCAGTAAAAAATCTGCTTGCAATGCAGGAGATACTGGTTTGGTCCATGGGGTCAGGAAGATCCCCTGGAGGAGGGCACGACAACCCACTCTGGTATTCTTGCCTGGAGAATCTTATGGACAGAGGAGCCTGGTGGGCTACAGTCCACGGGGTCACAGAGAGTCAGACATCATGAAGTAACTAAGCACACATCAAGTCACATTTGAGGTTTAGGAAAATAATATATAAGAGCTACTGAGCATTGAAACAATAGAATACCATGTATAAAACTGATAGCTGCTGTGACGTTGCTGTGTAACACCGCACTGTGCTCTGTGATAGCCTAGAGGGATAGAATGGGGTAAAGAACGGTAGGGAGGTTCAAGAGGGAGGGGATATAGCTGATTCTTATTGTTGTATGGTGGAAACCAACAGAACATTGTAAAGCAATTATCCGTCAACTTAAAAACAAAGCTACTCAATAGGAAAGGTATGGTTTAGCTAAAGTATCCACTAAAAAATCTACCTATAGTACCTTAAAATGACACAGAATATAGTTATCAAGAAAGAAAACAGTCTCAGGCAATAGTAAAATAATCTTCCAGAAGTCTTCATTTTTTTTTTTTTTTGATTTTAGACATCTTACGACTGGAATATATTTCATGAGGAAATTAGACAGAGGGCATATTGGACGAATACTAATTAGGAAAAGTTAAAAAACCCATCATGAATTGATATGTGATTTATTGAAGGAGTTATTTGCCTCAATATCATTTCCAAAAATTGTGTAAATGACCTTTCAAACCTCACACTGAGGCCCTTTGACATTTTCTTTATGTTTTTGGATCTAACAGAAGTGTCGCCCCTTTAAATCCTCCCCAGTACCTGCCATGTGAATTCACTGTATCCTCTTTGATTATCCCATTGAATATCAGCTGATATTCTACTTATATTCTGGCCAGTGCTTTGCATTTCTGTCTTCTACCACCAGATTTTAAGTAAAATCAGGGCACAGACTTTTTTGTAAATTAGCACAGAATCAGTAAATGTTGAACAAACTCAGATACAGAGACAAAATTGTCCTTTAAACTAGTATCACTCAAACTGTGAGCTGTATCCTAACATGTTTGAAGGTTCTCAGAGAGCAAGGTTTCAGAACTGTTAATACATATTCCAGGAAGAGTCCTATGGCTAATTAAGTTGGGGAGATTTGGGGTTAAATACACTGGAGCTGGTTTCTTTACTGTAGGACATTTCTGAGCCTTTAATATATTAATGTACCCTGTGAATCACCAGAAGTCAGCTATAATGTGCAGGATCTACCAAAATCATCTGCTACAGAATGCAGCTTTTATGCATTACTGTTTAATGTTTCATGGAACCTAGTTTGAGAAATGCTGAGCTAAGTCGTTTTTAGACAAAACGGCACATAACCTGCCCAAGCAGTGCTGGAAATTAAAGAAGATTAAGAACTGGAAACACCTTATAAGGCAAAATAAGTAGATACTAGACAGACACATGCTCTAGACTTGAAGAAAATATATATCGAAGAGTTGACAGAAAAGTTTGCCATGATGACAGCTGGAAACGATTGGGACACTGAATATAGATCACAGAATTTCCTGAGAAGGAGAAAAATGGTGAATCTGCTGAAGAAACCAGTTTCTTCTAACCACAGAGGGAGCTCTCTGGGGAGCTTGGCTCAGAGGATGAAGTCAGGAGATGGAAATTCGAGGGGTGGTACGGGAATGCTGAAGTGTAGCCCCTTGACATGCGAGGTGGTGGTAGCCGGAGCAGGGGAGGGGGCCTGGGGCCGACTGGAACAGAGACTTAGTGTGCGGACGAATTAGAAGGCACGTTGGGCTCTAAAGAGCCCATGAGCAACCTGTTCGGATGGCTGGTCTGAAAAAGCATCATTCAGAGTTTGGATATAGCCTCTGTTTTTGGTTCCGCCTTTTTCAAAGACTTAAATGGCTAAAAGCCATGATTATCAAACCTGCAGTTTGCATTAAGCAAAAGTCTAGATAGTCAGCCTCTGAAGCAAGCAAGTCAGGATCAGAACGATGGCAGCTGCTAAGGACCATCGATCAAAACAATTGCACAGTGCAAGTAAGTGGAAGGAAGGAGGGGCAGTAAAATTTACTAATTTCCTGGAAGTTGATACCTTTGACTACCTTCATCCAATTTAAAATTGGACATTTAAAATTACTGTAAAAATTTGCAGGGGTGTGGGGTCCGAATTGATTGCCTGTGGCGAGGAGAAAAGTCCAAGAGTATTGGGAACACAATATGACAAAAAAGTAGGAATTGCCCTGGCAAGATCCCCTGGAGAAGGGAATGGCTACCCACCGCAGTATTCTTTCCTGGAGAGCTCCATGAACAGAGGAGTCTGGCAGGCTACAGTCCATGGAGTCGCAGAGTCAGCCACGACTGAATGGCTAACACTTTCTTCTTCACTTTCACCACCAGGATAGAAGTAAAAATATTAACTTTAATGTCAGTGTGATGGTCAGGTAAAGGAGGTCATTATTTAACTGTCCTCCTTCAAGGCCATACAGAATGTGGAGTTTTTGTTGTTTTGTGCATGATGGGAGAATTATATCCATAAACGTTGACTCAAGGGAGACGGCTCAGGAGAGTGAAGGGAAAGATAAAAATCCCATCTGAAGAAAAATGGCTGGGAGGACTGGAGATATTTAATTTGGGAAAGAAGACTTTGGGGAGATACAGCTTCTTCCAAACATCTGAAGCACAAGAAGAAAAATTGAGGAAGCCGGATGGCTTCTTGTGTCAGAGCGGAGAGTAATGGCTAGGGCTGCAGGGAGGCAGATTTCAGCTCCATGAGGTACATTAAGCTTCTTAACAACTGGGGCTGCTCAGCAGAGAGCAGGTTCACTCCGGAGGCCCGGGTGAGTGGTCTGTCCTGGAAGTGATGCTCTCTCGACTGCCAGTGAAAACTGAGGCAGCAGGGCTCAGCACTTCTCTCCCTCCCTCCCCATTAACCTAGGTCTGCTTGGGAAACAGAACTCCAACAGGTGTTTCAAACAGAGAGGACTGAGTATGGGAATAGTTACACAGATGCTCAGGGAGTAAATGAACCTGGAGAATCACTGAGTGCCCAGACATAACTCTCCAGGTTGCTACCACCCAAGAGATGGAGGCTGAGGGGCCAGGGGATCGATCGTCAGGGCGGAGGAGCTCAGGCAGGGACCTGGGGAGTCGGCGCTTGGATTTTTGGAGAGGAGACACCTCTGAGAGCCCAGCTAGATCAGCTCTGGGATGGATGTCCAGACGGAAGCCAGATGTGGGAGCCAGCTGCCTCCTCTGGGTCCCCCAGGCAGGCTCAGGAGAGCAGAGAGGGGCACATTCTCCCCACACTTTGCCCTTTACTGTCACCTTGGACTCCTCGGGTGACAGGGCTGAGATGGAGGCAGAGAGAGCGTCTGCAGATGGGGTTCTCACGTCGCAGCCTCAGAGCTGCAGGGAAGCATGTGCACCATGAACTCATAGTCCAACACAGCCAAGCACTCCTTGGGGACCCCAGTGGCAAGGACAGACCCTGCATGCCCCGCCGCGGCCTCCACTCCTGCATTCACTGCCCTCAGTCCTCAGACAGCACCTGGGCCTGACTGGTTTCCTACCTGCTGGACTAGGCGCGTCTTCCCTCCTGAACCAAGTGACCTACTTTGGCCCATGCTCCCGTTTCCCGCCGACGTGAATGAGTGGATGTGGACACGCTGTGGGAGGTCACTCCCCACCCCCCTCACCATTCCTCTCTCCCTTTTCTCCCTCCTCTCATTCCTATATCCTCATAAAACACCCAGATGGATGTTGTAGGGGGATTCCTGTAGTGGTGAGAGGTTAAGACTGAAGTATTTACGTGCTCTTTCAAGATAAAATGCTCAAAGTTTAACAAACCAGCATATTATTGTTACTATTTTATACTCATTAGCTGTGTTGCATTAGCTTCTTTGTGACACTGGATGTCTTGGACTGACTTACACGTATGGCTCTTCTCAATTCCTGTCTTTATCAGATAGTTCGTATTGAATGCAGAAAGTTTAGAAAATGCAGGTAAACGAAAAGACTACAGAGCTTATAACTGCAAGCAGTTGTCACTGATCAGGTGTTGGTAAATATCTGGTAAAAATTCTGGTCCTTTTTCTGTTCTCATCAATCATATTATAAAGGTATTTGCATTGTTAACGACAGACAGTTGTATAATGTTCTTGGTAAGTTGGGGGCAATTTGTAATGTCTTCAGGCATCCTTCCTTCCACCAATCATCCATATGCCATCTTACTGTCTGTCCAGGACTGCAGTGTGTGGCTCTGTCACACTGTAGCTAAGCAGTTCCCCACCACTGAACGCTGGGTTGCTTAGGATGTCTGCAGTCTTAGGTATTTGTGCATATTTTCAATTATCATCATAGAATAAATTCTTTCTAGTTAATTATAATTTTAAATTGCCCAATATATATATGTACACTTTTTTTTATCACAAAAGACACACTATGACAACTCTTGTGATTTTTAATTCTTGTGTAAACGTAGTCTTTTACTGAAGCTGACCCTTTGCCCACGGCCTGACCCAGCTCCTACCCTCCTGCTCTCCAGCGATGTGAAGTCAGTCCAAGCTATTCTGCCCCTTCTCACCTCCTTCACACACTCTCTCTGCCTGATGAGAGACCTGGCAATCCCCTTTTCCCTCCCCAGCTCCAACTCTTCTCTTTTAAAACGTGGAAAGCCCTGGAAACAAAGGACAATGAGGAGCTGAGACTTTTGTCTCGTGGTTCCCGAAGCCTCGTCTTGTGACCACTGGGTGCCTGGGCCTGGCTGGGAGAGCACCGAGATGGTGTTGTCTGTCCTCAAGACTGACAGCTCTGTACACGGGAAGCAGGCAGGAGAGGCTCCAGACACGACGTGAATCTGGTAGAGGTCAAGCCGCGGCAGCAACTCAGGGAAGATGAGGTGGGGGTTACAGGGGGTCCTGGGGGGACCTGGGTTCTGTCCCATCAGCCAGGTGGCACAGGGTGGTCCCGTCCCAGAGATGGTCCACCCCATGCACATCACATTTGTAATTTCAGTTCTCAGGTCGTCCCTGAATACAACTCCTGAGTTATTCTTGGAAGCTGAGAAATGAAGCCTAAGTCAGGGTGATTCATGCCCAAGGGCAGGGCACTCAGGTTCCTTCTCCTTCCACCACGAGCGAGAACTTGTGGCCCATTGTCCACAAGGCAGGGTGGAGAAGGCGTGGACCAGCCAGGTGGCCCTGCTCTTGTGCAGCTCACACACCTGTGTGGGGTGGAAAGTGTGTGCCCACGGGACGAGCAGATGGCTGGGGCACCTGAAAAGCTCATGTTAAGTGTCTGTTCACCAGACAGTGACGGGAATTCAGAAGAAGGCTCTGTGAAGGGATGAGTCATGAATGATGGGCAGAGTTGGGGGTTGAAGGACCAGTCAAGGATTGGCCATCAGCGAGATCAAGGATGAGTGGACATCGGTGCCAGAGAGGGTGATGTGGTGGAACTGACTATGTACAGTCTTCTCTAGAAAGACTTGACTTGATTTTTGTAACAGCTTTTTAGATTATAATTATTGTCCCATTTCACAGATGGGGAAGTTGAGTCTTGTGCTTGGAGGGATGTGCTTCAGGGCCATTCTCAGCTGGTGATTCAGCTTGCATATGACACACGGGATTCAGGAGACCAAGAGCTTAGAAAGGGGGCTTTGGGGCAGAGAGGTGGCTCTTGGCTGCCAAGATGAGGAGTTCATGTGCAGAGTTCATGAGATAGAAATATACTGGGAAATGATGGCCACAGGACAGATTTTGATCAGAACTGTGCTACAGGAGGAGTCTGTAGGAAGGTTGGATTGGTAGCAGGGGTTCTGCTAGGAAGTTACTTTAACAGTTAGTGCTCAAGCAAAAGGATTCTAAGTTAGACTCTCCACCAGTTCACAGAGATGCAAGGGCATGGAATGTTCCACACAGCATCCCTCCCACCTTTTAAACAGCTTTATTGACATATAATTGACCCACTGTAAACTATGAGACAGCAAGATCAAACCAGTCAATCCTAAAGGAAATCAACCCAGAATATTTATTGGAAGGACTGATGCTGAAGCTGAAGCTCCAATAATTGGGCCCCCGATGTGAAGAGGTGACTCACTGGAAAAGACCCTGATGCTGGGAAAGATTGAGGGCAGGAGGAGAAGGGTATGACAGAGGATGAGATGGTTGGATGGCATCACTGATTCAATGGACATGAGTTTGAGCAAACTCTGGGAGATAGTGAAGGACAGGGAAGCCTGGCGTGCTGCGGTTCATGGGGTGGCAAAGAATTGGACATGACTTAGCAACTGAACAGCAAACAGCAATGCATATTCAAACTGAACAGTTTGATTAAGTTCTGAGATGTGCCCACATGATCTCCACAGTCAATGTGTGGACACAGCTGTTTCCCCGAATGTTTTCTCCTACCCTGGGGTGGTCCCTCCCCACACCCCAGCCTCAGAAAACCACTAACCTAATTTCTAATAAGTTAATTGCACTTTCTGGAATTTTGTATGAATGGAATCATGCAGTATGTACTCTTTTAGCTTCTCTGCTGTTATTGAGGATAATTGTTTTGAGATTCATCCATGCTATTGTCTCTGTTCCTTTGAATTCCACTGTGTGGATAGACACCGTTTATCTTCCCATCCACTTGCTGATGGGCTGTGGGGTTGCTTACAGTTTTGGATTTTAAATTAAAGATGCTGTGAACATCTGTGTGCAAGTCTTTTTTTTTTTTAATAGAATATGCTTTTATTTCTCTTGGATGAATACCTAGGAGTAAAACGGCTGAACCATACAGTAGGCATATGTTTAAACTTTTAAATAACCTGCACAGTATTTTTTTTATAAGTGGTTAAATGTATTATGATACATGCATATGATAGAAAACTTTTTAAAACTGAATCCTTTTAAAAATGATTATGGGTTTGTATTTGATAGAAATATGACCACAACAGAAGAAAAAAAAGGCAGGGCATTAACATTTATATACATATTCTCCAAAAATATCAATAGCATTTGTTGCATTTCGCCTAATTTTCATGTTTGTGTGTATACTATTTAATTTGTTTTCATTTTAAGCAAAACAGTATTACAACTTTCTCTCCTCTCCACACTGGTATTTTTCTAGTGTTAGAAAGGAAGTTTAGGTTGGTTCAAACAACCAAATGATCATAGGAAGCAGAGGCTGTTATTGGAGTATGGGAGTTTGTGGAATGGGAAATAACCATAACTACATTACATGATTGTTCTTTTCACTGTTCATTATGAACTATATACTTCCCTGAAAGAGAAGAACTTATTTTTTGGTATAGAGGAAGAAAAAAAAAAGGAATGAGTGTTAATAATAGCCTGGTTATTTTCAACGCAAATGCTTAAGTAAAGAAACAATTGATGTGTAACTTATGCAGATATATGCAAACAATTATTTAAATTGGAAGAGGAAGGATGGGACATTAAGAATGGCAATGTTTACGGGATTGATGATCTGCAAGGCGGGCTGTTTGGTACAAGGCCAACGAAATGAGGAACGAAGGGCATTGGACTTTGAGAAGATGCTCATCATGGCGGGTGATACTAGGGAGTTCAAGGATAACCAAACATAATGACAGTTATCTGTGAAGTGTTTCCTTGTTTCCCAAACACATGCATGTCCATTCACTTGCTTAGATGCCCCTCTGAGAGGAGGAGAGGGATTTTAGCTTCAGTTCAGTTCAGTTCAGTTGCTCAGTCGTGTCTGACTCTCTGCGACCCCATGAATCACAGCATGCCAGGCCTCCCTGTCCATCACCAACTCCCAGAGTTCACTCAGACTCACACCCATGGAGTCAGTGATGCCATCCAGCCATCTCATCCTCGGTCGTCCCCTTCTCCTCCTGCCCCCAATCCCTCCCAG